>CM021107.1:383135378-383249344 GCA_007115665.2 Sequoiadendron giganteum | reverse complement strand
TCATATTCACATCTGTATATATCAAATACCATAATTCACATTGCATAAATGCTATCATTTACATTCATTCATAAGACCATCATTTGTATCAACATATAAGCATCATAAAGAAACAATTGCATTAACATATAGGAATCATAACATTACACAATGCATACATACATTACCACATCCAAAATTGCATTCATAAACATAAGCATAATATCCATACATCTCATAGCATCATTAAGCATCACATAAGTATCTCATAAAAGCATAGAATACCATAACACATTACATCATATAGGCCACATCAAAATTGCATCGCATAGATATCTCAAAAAAATGTTATGTCACAGGATAGAGTCATATGATATCCCAAAAATAGAGCTCGCAGGCTCGAATATCAAAATATATATGTGTCTAAAACAAGTCCTAAGATGGCCCTCCTCCATCCCGTGGAGGTGAACTGCGAGGTAACTGTGACTGATCCATCAGATGAACAGTGAATGGAATGGGTGTCCTCTCCAGTGTCTCACTCTGAGATCCTATAGGATCAGTAACAAGAGACTGACTCTGCTCTGTCTGCTGCCCTAAAGACACTGATCTATGACCATGCTCTGACTTGTGACTGTGACCTGATGAAGTCTATAAGAGCTATGAGATCTATTGCTTGAAGACTGCCCCGATGTAGTAGACCCACCAGCACTAGTGTAACTACTGCTATGAGACCTACTGCTGTGTGTCCGACTACCACTACCTGTCCTGCTGTGGGATCAGGACAACCCTGGGTCTCATCTATCTGGAGGGACAACCTGCTCATATAATGCCCTATATCGGCCTCTACTCTCTGCTACCCTGGCCAACTCTCGGGCCATATCCCCTGTCAGCCCAGAGCATAACTCTGCAAACTTTAAAACCCACCGCTTTGAATCCTGTCACCGAATGACGACCTGATCTCACTCAACTTGAGTGACCTCCAACTTTGCTGCCAAGGCCTTTTTTTGAGACAAGGCCACATCTAGTCTGCTTTGCAGATCAGTGATCCTCTGGTCAATCGTGGCATCCGCGAGCAATATTGGTGATCTGTCACCCTCATCATCTCCAAAGATGATGCGCTCCCGCAGTCGCTAATCTGCCTCATCCTCCTCCTCATCCTCCTCCTCATCTCTCTCTCCCTCAACTCGAACCTCCTCCACATCTATGTCAAGAGGATGTCCCCCAACAAGTGGGTCCGCCTCTACTCACTCCTCTACTCACTCCTCTGCCGCCACCTCTACCTCCACTCTCTCCTCCACCACCACCTCCACCTCCTCCTCAAACACCACCTCCACCTCCTCCTCACCTCCTCTAGTCTCCTCGGCTCTCACCTCCAGCTCTCTCTTCTTCCCCTCCTCCCGAATGGGTGATAATGGTACACCACCCACTCTCTGCCTCACTCTCTTGGGCTACATCCACCCTCGGTCATCTCTCCTCCTCCTGGCACCCCTGCCATCTCCCCCACCTCCTTCATCTCCTCTGCCTTCATCATCGCCTCCACCCCCTCCACCTCCCCCACCTCCTCCACCTCCGTCTCCCCCATCTCGACTTCCGGCCCGACCTCCATCTCTGCCCCTGACACCTCTACCATCTCTCCCTCCGTCTCTACCACCCCGCCCTCTCCTTGAAATCGGTGGTGGACCATCTGGATCTGTCAAAGGGATGGGCCTGTGAACCTGCCACCAGGTGTCAAACTCGACAGACGTCCCTGGATCTGTTGGACCCCCTCTCCATGCCCACTGAATTGCCACCAGGCTATCAACCTGCTGCTCTACCACTGTGACTGATATGGACGGCCCCCACATGGTCTCTCCGGAAGATTGAGCATACTCTGTCGTGCCTACTGGCACAATCTGCTGCTCCCCAAACTGCCATAGTACCCGCTGGGGCAGGTACATCTCAATGATCCACTGTGTCTGTACCATACGGCCAATAAGGTACCAAAACTGTCTGCAAAAGGACAGGTGGCCGTCCTCATCTGCCCACTGGGCACAATCCCTGTAGGGTCTCCAAACAAAACTGATCATCGTGTCTATCCGATGATGCCAGTACCCGGTATCTCCAACACGAGTCTGGCTAACTGATCCTGCATATAGATAAACATATGGCATCCCATCACCCAACTGCTACATCTATATTGGTGGTCAAAAAATGGGAATACGCTCCCATACCCAAATCATGAGTAGAGTGGTCCCACAACTGATACTGTGCCCCTGGAGATAGACTACCTCATGCAACTGGTGGTACAACATGGCCAACAAGCATGGCCCCCAAACGAAAATAGTCCCTTGTAGTCGCATATAAACTAGAACATCCCCCCATCCAATGGGAAATCCATGGCCACGACGATCTAGGATCAGTAGTCTGATGATCAAGGTCATGAGTATGGCATCAAACTTGGGAAATCGGTCAGCTACAACATCCCAATCGATCTCGTAACCATCTAGAGCCAACTGCGCACCATCAGTACCCTCATATCTCTCTATCAAGACCTGTCGCCCTTGATGTGGATCATAAACCACCCTCTCTCCACTGATCAGAATGTGGAGAATGCGGTAAACATCCTCCAAAGTCACAGTCGCCTCTCCAATAGGCAGGTGGAACGAGCAGGTCTCAGAATGCCACCTCTCGCAAAGAGCTATCAGCAAACCTCTGTTTGCCCGAATAACAGGCATGTAAGTAACATGGTATAGGCCTAGGGCCATCAATCACTGTCTCTGTCTATCATTGAGACAATCTCTAAAAGCATACGTCATTGGTCGAAACTCTCAGGTATAAATGGGCACAAGCTGACTTTGCACAAGGAAAGGCCAAGGATTAGTACATACTGAGCAACATTATGGAAAGTTTCGTACTTCTGGCATGTTAAGGGTACATAAAAATTAATCTCGACAAGGTCAACAAAAGTCAACTATGGTCAACTTCAATTGCGTCGCGTTGATCACAAATGTGTCACAATGTTTCAAATGCGGCTCGACACAAGACAAATGCATTGCAATATATCAAATGCGTCGTTCTGACCAACAGATGCACGAGCAAACAATGAATGCGTCATTTAATCTATCAAATGCACGATTCAACAACATTTGCATCATAAGACATATCAAATGCATTGCAAATTTACAAATGCTTTGCAAATTTGGTGATTGTGTCGCACTTTTTCTCTTGCGTCGTTTCAACTTGCGAATGCATAATCGCACAAATAACCTATGCTACCCATTGCACTTGCGTCGCGACATAGTCAAATGCAGTGAATGCGAAGGCGTTTGCGGCTTTTGCGATAGCATTTGCGTCGCACCGCAATTGTTTTCCCCCCATTTAACCCTCATAAATGCATAAAAATTGAAATTTGACAAGTTGGATAGAGCACTTACCAGCCTGCGAACACTACTTTACCACTTTTTATCTTAACATAATTATGACATTTTAATTATGTTCCTAACCCACATTCAACTATTAATTAAATAATTCATAATTATCTAATTAATTCATAATCTCTCGTTCCTCATGATTATTAAATAAATAAATCTTATTTATCTATTTAATATGTCACTAATTGTCAAAGTCTTCTCTTAATTAAATAAAATCTTATTTATTTAATTAATCCTTATCATTAATGTCCTCCTGATTATTAAATTAATATATTTTAATATGTCACCAATTCTTAAATCCTCTCTTAATTAAATAAAGTCATTAATTTATTTAATTAATTAACTACTTCTTCTAAATTAAATAATTTTTTAATTATGGCATGTGACACTTTTATATTTTTAAATAAAACAAATCATTTAAAAATATCTCACATACTTAACTGATTCTTCATTTAGTAATTAATTTCAAAAATCAATTACTAATTACATCACAAAATTTGTATTTTGAATTAATTTAATTCAAAAAGGGAAATATTCTTCTACAAATCAAGTAATTTCTAAAATTACTGATTTTCTAAAATCTCATCCCCTTGTCTTCTGATTTTTACTAATTTTATCTCAATTGTCACATTCAGTCTTGATTTAATTCATTTAATTAAATCTTATTTTCACATATGGGTATTTTTCCCTAACCCTAATTGAGAGTTGCCTTATTGAATCTTGACCTTTGATTCTAGGGCATTCCTTAAAGCTCTCATCTTGACCGTCCGTTTAGGATTGCATTTTCTATAAAATGACAATCTTGATCTCATTTTTGGCCATCTCTTATTATTATCCCGTTGAATCAATTTCATTATAGGCATACTAATATTCTAGGCTTTTACTTATTTTACTATTTGCATAATAGGAGTAATATTCTAGATTGCAATAGTTTAAATTTCAAATCCTTCAAAGGTATTGCTAAGGCTAGGCATTTTAGAGTTTGCTCACAAAGCTGAGGGCATTCATTTTTATCACAGCAATCTCAAGAAGGTACAACGGAAGTGAAGCATGGAGGAGAGAAGACATGGGTGAGATCTATCTAATTCATTTCTTTTCTTGTTATTCTCTATTGTATTCCATTGTTTGATTTATATTAACTTGCAGGTACAACTAATCCATTGATTTGATCTTGCAGGAAGAATTTTAGATCATTACACATAACACCTTCTAGCTTGCATCGTATGATTGTTGCCCTCAAATTTGTGTGTGTGAGCAAACGATTGTGACCATGTCCTATGCAAGTTTTGAAGGATTTGAATGACCAAAGACTATGACAAATGACTATGCCTATGAGAGAATAATTAAATAAGCTAAACTGCAAAGTAAATTCTAGACATAAAATGTCTATATTAATGAAGTGGTCCCTAAATTGTGAGCAAAATTGACATTTTATAAAAAAATGCAATTTTGGACGGACGAACGAGATTAAAAGCTGACAAAGCCTAAAGTCAGTGGACGAGATTTCATGTGACAATCCCTAATTAGGGTGAGGGCAAGATTGTTAGATGAGTGGTCAAGATGTCATTTGATAAAATCAAATCGACGGTCGAGAATAAATGTGATAATTAGTCAAAAGATAAAGATTTTTGAAAATCAAGAAGATAAAGACCGCTTGATTTGTAAGATTCAAAAAATCAATGAAAAACATATTTGAAAAATCAAGAATTTGCTCAATTACTTGATTTTTGGAAGAAGATTACCATTTGAATTAAATTAATTCAAAATAAGGATTTTATGTGACAATAAATAATCTTTTTCAGATTATTTACTAAAATGAAGTGACAGTTAATAAAACAAAATCATTTTAAATAATTTCATTTATTTAAAATGAGAGAAATGTTAAATTAGGTAATTAAATAATTAAACATAATTATTTAATTTAGAGGATTATGACCGATAATTAAATAAATTAATAAATTCATTTAATTATGAGAATTAGTGACATATTAAATAAACAAAAAAAATTCATTTATTTAATAATCAGGAAGAATAAACGAATAAAGGTAATTAAATAAATCAATAAATTTATTTAATTGTAAGAAGACAATAGACAATTAATGACATATTGAATAAATAAATAAAAATTATTTATTTAATAATCATGAAGAATACAATAGACATGAATTAATTAAATAATAATGAATTACTTAATTAATAGTCAAATGTGGACCAAGGACATAATTAAATGTCATAATTATGCTAGGATGAAAGTGGTAAAATAGAGCTTGTAGGCCTAGGTCATTTTTAAGTGTCTACATTTTCCCCCTCTTTGTCATAATGTAGCATGTCGCATTGTGACAAAGAAAATAAGTCAAAAATATGCCCCAGTGCAAAATAAGATGAGGAAGAATGACAAGGAGGGTAGCAGTATGCCCCCTCGAGAGGATAGACAGGTTCCAAAAACATGAGCGTGCTCTCGAAATTGATGAGAAGACTAGAATATGAAGAGACAAAGAAATGTTAGTGAAAAAGATATGGATGATGATATGGATGCAATGCCTATATGAGATGAGCGAGAGAAGATGCCAAGGCAAAAGGAGATGCATGTTAGTTCCTAGACCAAATCCTTCAACACATTACCATAGGAATTTAATATTTATTGCTCTTAATCATCATTGGGCAGATTATTGTGATGGCCAACAAACACCATGATATAACATAAATCAAGGTGTGCAAGGTCGTACCATCACATAAGACAAGTAGTCACAGACAAGGATGATCATGACTCATACTAAGAGCGTAATTGCCCCAGTCTTTTTGTCATAACCAACCGCAAGAAGGAAAAGACAAGAAGGTCAAGCCATGAAACGTTGTTGCTTCTCTAAATCCTGTTTCCAAGACATCCTCGAGAAACTAGCAACATGATTGCCAAAAGAACAAAATAAAGCCATTATCATGATACGTCACTGTTTTTCTAAATCCCGTAGTCAGAACATCATTGAGAAACTAGTAACATGAGTGTCAAAAGACAAGACAAACGTCATGAGACATCACTGTTTCTCTAAATCCTATTGCCGGGATCTCACTGAAAAACTAGTAACATGAGTGTGAAAAGACAAAATAAACATCATGAGATGTCACTGTTTCTCTAAATCATGTTGTTAGGATCTCGCTGAAAAACTAGTAACATGAGTGTCAAAAGACAAAAACAAACATCATGAGACGTTGCTATTTCTCTAAATCCTATTGTCGGGATCTCACTGAAAAACTAGTAACATGAGTTTCAAAAGACAAGACAAATGTCTTGAGACATCGCTATTTCTCTAAATCCCATTGCCGGGATCTCGCAGAAAAACTATTATCATGAAGAAAAAGCCAAACACAAGTGCCAAGTGTTTTGTTTGATGATGCCAAGATGATGAGTGCCAAAGATTTCCAAATTTAGGAAGGACACATCCTGAATAATGTTGATGTCAAGAGGATTGATCCCTAAATTCCAAAAGGAATCCCTCAAAATGCCAGGTGACAGTGACAATTCCTAGGAAGGACACATCCTAAGGCATAAATGACATAGGCTATTCTTCAGAAGGACACATCTGAAAGATAACCAAGAATCGATAGTTTGACTGGCTGTGACAATTTGACTTGTTTTGACTAATTTTGATTGAAGTTGATTTGTGTTGAGTACATGTCGATGTTGACGTGCTGGTGTGATTGTCATGTTGAAGAAGTGGCTACCGTAATTCATTTTAGGAGTTTTTCATGTTTGGAAATGACTTGTCCTTACTTGAAGACTTTTGATGTGTGTGCCAGTGTAGTACCATGAACCCTAATGGAATGACCTAGTGCAGCCTCGGGGGCTCATCGACAGATGGCCTTGCCTACATCATGCACTCAGAGACCTCGTAGTTTGACACGACCAATGACCTTGTCCAAAGGATAGAAGTTTGAATCATGATTTTATTTTGACAAACCTAGAAAGACTGACCTAATGTCTCAGGGATTCAAAGATGAATCTTGCCTACGTAGCAAATGCACAAAGGCAACATAGTTTAGACATGGACAAAAGATATTGATTGACGAGACTGATTAGATTGATAAGACAAACATTGACTGTGACTTTGTTTTTGGGATTTTGACATTGATTTGGATGTTTTTGTATTTTCTCAAGACATTTTCAAAATTTTATGACTTTTGTTTTTCAGATTTTTATGACTTTTTTCAGGACTTTTTCAAATTTTTAGGACTTTGTTTAGGACTTTTCAAATTTTTAGGACTTTTTCAAATTTTTAGGATTTTTTTTTCAGGACTTTTCAGATTTTTTTTTTAGGACTTTTTTACGAATGCAGGATCATGTGCGACACCCACTACAATTACATGATAAAGGTCTTGCCCCCAGACAGGTCGATTAATATGGACATAGGCAGACACGAGACAAAAGGCAAGGATATGCAAGGGGTGATGTCAACTGATGCTAGCCATGGACATAATTGACAGGATGTATGACGAAGGTCATGAATGTGTCAGGCTGTCGTGATCATGCAAAAATCTGATTAGAGTAAAAGTAGATGCGGAGCAACGATCGACTACACATGGCACCTATTTGCTAGGTTTTCACCATGGTACTTATCCAAAGTGCCTGTTTTCTAGGTTTTCACTATTGGATGAATTCATTACTATTTTTGCCATTTTTTGATTGTTTTGGTGTCACCAAGACGCCTGTTTGCCAGGTTTTCATCAAGGGGCAATTTTTTGTCTATTTTTCAATTTTTTTAATATTTTGGTTGTTAGCCAAGCTCTTTGAAGCTATGTGTACAACTTTCACAGATGTAGGCTATTGATGGGTTTTGTTAACTATTCTCCATCAGGTGTGGCGAACTGATAAGCTCCAGAACTGAATGCTGTAGTAATAATATAAGGACCGAGCCAATTAGCCTCAAACTTTCCAGGTTTTTCACGGTCAACCTGATTTCTTGGGTTCTGCATAAGGACCAAGTCACCAGTTTCAAATTTTCTCACCATCACTCTTTTGCTATAGCTCCAACAGAGATGATTTTGATATGCTTGTAAGTGATTCAAGGCATTTTGTCTTCTTTCTTGTAACATTTCTAACTCATGTAGGCGAGACTGTCTGTACTCTTCATCATCGATCATTCCCTTCAAGGAGACTTGAAGAGAAGGAATTTCAACCTTGATGGGAAATATGGCCTCAAATCCATAGACAAGGGAAAATGGAGTGGCTCCAGTGGGTGTACGAATGCTAGTATGGTAGGCCCATAAGACATGATTGAGTTGTAAATGCCAATCTCGGCCAGCGTCATTGATGGTCTTCTTAAGAATGTGAAGAATTGTTTTATTTGACGCCTCAACTTGACTATTACCTTGTGGATAATATGGGGTGGAGAAGTGATGTTGGATATGGAATCGCTCATAGAGTTCACAAACGTCCTAATTTTTGAATGGAATCTCGTTATCTGTGATGATGGACCGTGGAACACCATACTGACAGATGATGCAATTAAGGATAAAATTTGATATTTTCTTTCCGGTGATGCAAGTGAAGGGGATGATTTCAATCCACTTAGTAAAGTACTCAGTGGCGGTGATTATGAATTTATGGCCGTTAGAGGAGGATGGATGGATCTTTCCCATGAGGTCAAGTCCCCATTATGCAAAGGGCCATGGAGAAGTAATCGGTCTCAGCTCCTGTGTAGGTGTGTGGATTAGGTCACTTTGCACTTGGCATTTCTGACATATTCTGACAAACTGAAGAGCATCTTTTTCTAGTGTTGGCCAATAGTATCCAAGTCTGGTGACTTTGCTAGCTAAAGTTGGACCACTCAAATGAGATTTGCATATACCCTCATGTACTTCTCATAAAGTTGTTTGGGATTCATCAATGTCAAGACAACGAAGAAGGGTGTTATCAAAGCCACAACGGTATAGGGTGTCATTGACGATGGTGCATCGAGCGGCTTTTCAGATAAAGGACTTTCTTTGGTTATTGGAAAGGTTGGGTGGTAGGGTTTGGGACTTAAGATAATCATAGATGTCTGGTACGAAGGTGAACTGGGACCAACAATTTCGCAAACCATTTTTGACTCTGGAATGTCATATGCAAGCATCAACAACTGTTCCACTAAGAACTCAAATTGTGACACATTTTTGGGGATGTCTAAGAGAGATCCAATAGTAGCCATTGCATTGGCTGCCTTATTTTGTGTCCTTGGGATTTGTTCAAAAGCAATCATTTTGAAATATTTCATGAAGCTATCCACCATTCGCTTGTAAGGGAGCAAATTTTCATTTTTCATGTCATAATCATCATTAACTTGGTTGATATCTAACTAAGAATTCTCGAATACTAGCAATGTATGAATTTTCCATTTAATTACAATTTTGAGTCCTGTGACCAATGCTTCATATTATACAATGTTATTAGTACATGGGAAGGTGATCCAGAATGCTTTAGGGATGGAATCCCCTTGTGGTGTGATGAAAAAAATTAAAACCCCCGAGCTGTGTCTAGTATGAGACCCGTCAAAATATAGCTTCCAAGGTAATATAGGTTCTGCATGAAAGATAGACTCATCGGGAAAATCAGTTATCAATGGATGAGTATCCTAGATGGGTGCATCTGCAAGCTGATCTGCTATTACCTTCCCTTCTATTGCCTTGCACTCAACATATTGTATGTCATACTCACTCAATATCATGACCCACTTTGCTAAATAGCCTATCAATGCTGCTCGACTTAGAAGATACTTTAATGGATCAATATTAGCTACCAGGTGTGTTTGGTGATTCAACATGTAATGTTTGAGTTTCTTAGCTGCAAAGACAACTGCCAGACATGCACGTTCAATGGTTGTATAGTTCAATTCATATCCTATCAGTGTGCAACTGATATAGTATATGGCTCTTTCTTTTTCCTCATAGTCATTTTGTGCTAATAATGCCCCAAGTGCATTTGTAGTCGCAGAGACATACAAGTTCAATGGCTTGCCTTCAATGGGTGGCATCAGTACTGGTGGTGTCAATAGATATTATTTAATTTGTTCAAAAGCTATGTGGCATTTATCTATCCATACAAAGGGAATACTTTTGTGTAACAGATATTGAAATGGTTGACACTTGTTTGCCAACTATGCGATGAAGCGTTGGATTGACTGCAGTCTTCCCTGAAGTGTTCTCAACTCGCTGATTCCTTTTGGTGGTGGCATGTCTAGAATTGCTTTCACTTTAGTAGGATCAACTTCTACGCCTCTTCGTCAAACTATGTAGCCCAACATTTTTCTCGAAGTGTCCCCAAAGACACATTTTTTTGGGTTCAAATGAATCTTGTAATCTTCTAGCCATCTAAATTTTTTGTCCAGGACCCTGAGATGGTCTTTTCGTGTCAAAGATTTGGCCAAAAGGTCATCCACATAATCCTCCATTAGGATACACATCATGTCATGAAATATTGTTTTCATAGCTCTCTGGTATGTGGCGCTTGCATTCTTTAAGCCAAAAGGCATGACATTCCAACATTATGCTCCCCATGGGCATGTGAATGACATTTTGTGCCGATCTTCAGTTGCAATGTGGATTTGGTTATAGCCCAAGAAACCATCCATGAGAGACAACATCTCGTACCTAGCTGTGAGATCAAAAATCATGTCTATGTTCGGAAACGAGAAACCATCTTTTGGACAAGCCTTATTTAAATCTCTGAAATCTGTACAAATACGAATTTGTCCATTTGGCTTTGTGATAGGGAAAATGTTGGATATCTAGTCGACATAGTCTATTGATCTTATGCATCCAACATCTAGTAACTTCTTTAATTCAACCTTTACAAGTAGTGCAATATGTGGATGCATTTTTCGTAATTTTTGCTTGACTGGCTTGATTCCAGGGATTAGAGGAAGATGATGCAATACCAATTCTGGATCAAGGCTCGACATGTCAGCATATGACCACGCAAAGTTAACTTTCCTGTCTGTGAAAAATTGTTGAAATTCAGGTTTTTTCTTCCTCTGATAATGATGCGGCCAAGAGAACCATTTTAGGATTCTCTGGCATAGCTATGTTAACTTCCATTGTGTCTTCGATAAGCATAGCTGATTTTTCCTATGTGACGGGAAGAAATTCCAATCTTCCATCCTTAGGCACCTCAGAGAGGTTTTCACCTTTGGATACGTCCTTTGTTTTTACTATTTTGCTGTGAGAAGGTGCCTTACGGTTTTCACCTAAAGACATTTCTTTTTTTATTTTATTCTTTGTACTTTTGCGACTGGAGGATTGCACAGTCTCCCCAAAGTAAGCTACACAATCTAGGTCAATAGAGAATCCGACTTTGTGATCACCCCACGGTATGCCTTCCCAGAGCCCCATGAATTCTACTATTGCCTCATCATTTTGAAAGATATCCATTATTGGTGGTTCTTGTTGGTCCTAGTCAATCAGTTGTGGGTAAACAAGGGAAATCCCATCGTCAGTGCTGGTAAAAGATGAGGAAGATACGAAAAGTGTGCAAATTGAAGCCTCAAGTGTGAAGGAAAGTTATCAATTTCAACTTCTGTGTCAGATGCAATGGATGGACCATATTCAAATTCTGATGAGTCAAATTCATAGTCGTAATAGGGGATAAAATTATCAGCATAATGACTAGTGGATGGCATTTCAGAGGCATGCATAGTAGGTTCAGACAAGTTAGGTTCTTGGGTGGGCTCGGGAATGGGGAGGGATGATTCAGATGTTGCCAATGGTAATTTATGTTCTTTTGGATCCCAAGGAATACTTACCCATTCCTTATCTTTAGAATGATGGTCAATAGGATCAATGTTGTATTCTTGTCAGAATATTTCTTCAAAGGGGGGTTGGCCAGGTGCCAGGAATAGTTTGTCAATATCATAGTTGCTAAGGGTTTTCTCAGATCCCCATTCCCATTCATTAGAGCCAGTTTCGGTAAGGGAGTCTTTGCATGTCTCGACACTTTCTGTAGCCGTTATGTCCTCACTTGAAAGTTCATAGGTACGTCGATCGTCAGTTCTAAGTTGGTCAAACCCTAGCCCCATGTACCTTGGTCGTGCAAAAATAATAATAGGTTCTCACCTTCCATTGTTGGCTTTTCCAAGGCCGCTTGTGCCGTCAAAACCTAGTGCCCTGCATACATCATAGCCTTTTCCATAGAGATGCACTGGTAGTGGAGGTAATCCTTTTGGGTCTGTGTAGATCCAATTAGCTATGTCGATAATGACTTCATTACCCAAATCTCCCTATAGGGTGAATAATTTTTTTGGTGGAACATTGAAAGTTGTTTTAGGCTTGACTGCAAAACACGGTCTACCATAGACTTTAGGTGGCTTAGGTATTGTGGTGATACAATAAGATGTATTCAGTTTGAATCTCCATAGCCAAGGTCCTGGATCTTTAGATCACTACTTGGTATTGAGGCCAAGGAGGATGGTGTGGCAGAAGTCGATGTAATGGATATGGATGATTTGCTGAGTGCAAATGGGTCAATATATTTGGAAGAGGTGGAAGTTGAGGTCTCCCAATTAATGGGTACCTAGTGCTCAGCAGTGGCTCTTAGATTGGTACAGTATTGGAATGGATTAGGATCTCCTAGGATAGTAATTTCAGTACCATCAAAAGGGAACTTCAAGCATTGGTGGTATGTGGAAGGAATGGCCTTCAAGGCATGAATCCATGGGTGACCAAGTAAGATATTGTAATATATGTCACGATCCAAGACCTAGCATGTTGTATCAATAATAACTGGTCCCACATGAATTGGAATTGTAATGATGCCTTTAGAAGCACGTTCTTCATAATCATATGCCTTGACGACAATGCTCTTGGTAACATCCACACATGCATCAGAGAAGCCAAGAGCTTTAACCAATTTTAAAGAGCATATGTTCAATCCTGGTCCGCTATCTACTAAGACTCATCTAACCTTATGTTTATGGACAAAAAAATTGATATGAAGGGTGCCATTATGAGATGGTTTATGTGAGGAATAGTTAGTGTCCGAAAATGAAATGTGGTGAGGCGAAGTCAAATAGCCGACCATAGTTTCAAAATTTTTGACATCAATGTTGTTTTGGACAGAAGAATCATGCAGGACTTTATCCAAGATGGCCTTATGTGCGGGTGAGATGTGAAGCAATTCAAGAATGGATATTTGAGCAGGTGTTATATTCAATTGCTCAATAAGGTTAAACTCTGGTTTAGGGTTTGATGGCTTGGCAGATGGACCAGGTATGGTAATTTTAGGCTGATGAGTAGAGGGACCTGGGATAGTGACCTTGCCTTTACGCGTGGTGACATTGCATTTCGGGGCCTTTTTAATGGTAATAGTATTGACACACTTATCTTCATCAACAACGTGAAGATTGTTAATGATGGTGCCACCGAAATAATTGTAGGTAGGACAAACGTTATTGTGGGCAGGACAAACGTGATTGGGTTGATTATTGTTATTCTTCATGCCAGATGAGGAGGGATTACTAGAACCATGATCCTACAGTGGGTTCTTGTGGATCGTATGATCTGAATTAGATGCAAACGGTTGACCTCCTAACTCAATGGTGCGGTTTTCAATAAGGTCTTGCACAAGATTTCGTAGCTGATGACATGAAGGAGTTTTGTGCCCTTTGACATGGTGGTAATCACAAAATGCATTATCATCCCACCATGATGGCTTGAACTCACCAAGGTCATATGGTTTAGGGTCTTCCAAAGTTATGACACCATTTTGGATAAGTTTCTTTAAGACAATTTTGATAGGCTCACCCAAGGGAGTGTATGTGAGTTTTTGAAATTGTCGTGGTTGACGCAACTGCCTTTGATTAAATTGAGTAGGATTATTTTGAATAGCATTGGAAGTTGGCGTGGGTGTGGTCACAGGTATATTTTGATTTTGAACTCCTTTGATGGTGAGTACATGACCTGTTGCATTAACGGTTTTGGCATTGACCACACCGTCATTGGTGATGTGTTTGTTCTTGACCCAGTACTTATTTTTGTCAATGGGAGGAGTTGTGTTTGTGTTTTTAGGACCGTATTTTAACTCTCCCTTCGCAACAAGGGCTTTTTCAATCTTGACACCTTTTTCAACTAGGTCCATGAAATTTGTGCAACAATGCACCTGCATTGCATATTTTAGGGGACCTAGAAGTGTTTGTACGAACATGCCAACCTTTTCCGTTTCCAGTATGTCAATGTGACAACGAATAGCTAGACTTCTCCATATTTGGAAGAATGGGATTAATGTTTCACCAGCGTCCTCTTGTGTGAGATTGCATAAGCTAGTAATAGAGGTGTCCATGTCAATGTTGTACGCATAATTTTTTATGAATTTGTGTCTAAGTTCATCCCATGTTTGGATATCCTTTTGAGTGGAGAACCATTCAAGGGTGGGACCGACAAGACTTTTAGAAAAGAGTCTCATCAATTATGTTTGTTCATAGGCAACGTCCATACAGTTGGTCGCAAATTCTTGGACATGTTCGATAGGGTTTGTCTTTCCTCTGTATTTGGTAAAATTAGGCGACACATATCCCAGAGGAAATGGTGGCATGTATAAGTTTATGTCAAAGGGATATACGGATAAATCATATGACACTTCTGATTTCTCTCCGAATATTTGTATGTTTTCTATAGTATTCTCTACACCCATGAGCTTAGCTTGTAAGGCATCGATTATAGGGTCATTTGCGGCACCATACATTAGATTGATTGGTACACTATGGTTCCCCATTTGTTGTGAGTGGATGTTGGTGCATTGTTGAGGGATATGTTGTGACATGTATGATGTGTTTTGGTTTGTGTGTTGGTACTGAAAGTTTGGATTGGGGACGTGTTGATGGGTATGAATATGGGATGAATATGTCAGAATGTGTCCCCCAAGCCATTTGGGTCGATATTTGGGGAATATGGTGACCAGGAATATTTTGGTGTTCGATAGATGCCATAGGTTGTGTGTTTTGATTGCCTTGTTGGGGTTGTTGGAACTGTCTCGGAGGGATATTCATGTTTTGTCCTTGGGAGGGGTTGGTATTAAACTGTGTTGACGTGTTAACATTTGGTTGTGGTCCTTGAAGAAAGAGATGTCGTTTACCTCCACCCAAAGGATTTAGTGAGGTACCAATGAGAGGATATGATGAGGATGCACTCATGGTACTAGATGTAGTTGTTAATGGAGGATTTGTATGGCTTGATGTTGTCCCCAAGGCATTTACCGTAGTGGTAAATAGAGGATTTGAATAGCTTGCCCACATTGTAGAGGACCCAAAGGTGGCTCCAACCGGTTGTGACAATGTTGTGGATAGTGTAGGCAATGTGACAGATTGTGTTCCTCCAATGGATGTAGCGTTGATTGAATTGGAATTATTTGGAATGTTGGGGGTAGCACTCATGGTCATTGTGATAGTTTGCGAGGTAGCATCAAAAAGGTATTGTCTATGTTGTTTGGAGGTTGACCACTATTGGACATGTTATTCGTAATGGTGACATTAGGGTTAGGAGATGGTGGTCTCAAAGTATTAATGTCGAACCCACGAGGTAATTTAGCTCTTTGACTTAAAAGTATGGCTAAATATCTATCACTGTCATATAAGACCATTTGTTCTATGAAGTAGGCCACCTCTGGATCTTGTGCTGCTTCCTCTAGGTTTTCCTCAAGTAGTTTTCCATATTCATCCTTACGTAAGAATGATTCAAAAGTGCTGTTTGATGAGGATGGTATGGTCATAAGCGATTGAGTAGTTGTGTTGCTAAATGGGTCATCAAAAGTCCAATTTGGGTCGTAAGTATGATTGGTGACATTGGAATGAGAATCTTGTCCAAGGTTGTCCATTTGTCTTTTCTTTCTTTGGTGTCTAGTTTCCACCATAAAAGGGAATTTCTCAAATGAGAGTGATGAAAATGACGACTAAATGCAAGGATGACACTAGCCTGTGTTTTTTGTATTTTTGGATAAAGGATGACAATGCAAGACTATGTTTTTGGATTTTCAATAAAGGATGCTAATGCAAGACTTATGATGAAGCTTGTCTAAGGAAAAGATTGATGCAAGATGACAAGGTTGTCAAAACCAAAGTAATCAAATGAGGACTAAGATGATAATGTTGACTAAGGACTAAGAGGATTAAAGCAAAGTCTAGGTTCAAAATGAGTACTAGAGGTGGACAATGCAAAGTATAAGTTTAAAATGCCTAAGTTTGGATAATATTTGGAGAAAGGTTTGCCTAACCACTCTAAGCTTGACTTCTGTCTCAATTTTGGTTATCAAAAGGGACTTTCTAAAGGGACTAAATGACAAGGTCGAAATGATGAGTGAGCCTACCTAACTAGACTGTTGAGTTGGAGGTTCTCACAAAAAGGACAATGACTAAAAAGAGGAATAATGACCAAGTCCCAAGATAACCTAGTGTTGAAAACAATAGTTTTTGCAAAGTAAGGAGATTTGGCCCAATCCAAAGTTTGCCAAGATGAAACCTAAAGAAAAATTTATGCTAAAAATAATGATTATGACGCTTAGGGAATGCAACTAAAATCTGGAAATTTTAAACCTATGGTTAAAATGAAAGCTAATGAATGTAAATGATGGATGTTTCGAGCAATTTCAATTCTGGTTTCTGACAAAGACTTTCTAAAAAAAATGTTTGACAGTAGGCTAAGATGTCTGGACTTGAATTCTGGTCTGAGACAGTGTTTGGTTTTCTGTCAGGCGATTGCATCGCTACAGGTAGCAAATGCATTGCAACTTTGGAAATGTCAAATGTGGTGCAGTTTTGCAAATGCGGCTTTTTAGATGTCAAATGCGGTTCTGTATTGCAGATGAGGCTTTACAGAAGGTGAATGCGGTTTAGTATTTTAGATGCAGCTTTACAGAAGGAAAATGCATCTTAGTATTTCAGATGTGGCTTTACATAAGGCAAATGCATTTTAGTATTTTAGATGCAGCTTTACAGAAGGAAAATGCATTTCAGTATTTCAGATTCGGCTTTATAGAAGGCAAATGCGTTTCAATATTTTAGATGTGGCTTTATAGAAGGAAAATGCATTTCAAGATAGGTGAATGCGGTTTTTGGACAGATGTGGTTTAATTTATTATAGATGCGACTCAAGTTGTCAGTTGCAGTTCTCTGATGATGATGTTGCGATTGAATCAGTTTGATGATCAAGTTGTTTGACGAATATAGCAAAAAACAAGCACATAATACAATGTGTTTTCAGTTTGCAGTGATGGATTTGTTAAAATCAGAGAATAATTACACCCTAGGTTGTGTTGGACAATATTTACTGAGTTCTTACTTGGATAAATCTAGCTATGCATATTCAATGCAGATGACTAGTAGCTTGACCCCACGGGCTCCCCTCCATGACACTCACTTATACGGGGCAGCCAAGCTACTATACCCATGAAACTCCCATGGCATACATCTCATCTCCACACATGAACCGCAAATATGTAAGATGACTTAACAGGTTCGAACCTATTGCACCAACAAATAGAAAGGATTTTGGCAAAACTACAACAAGTGGCTTTTTAATTCGGGCACCCATTCAGAAGAACCATACGAGAGAGGCAATATCATCCCAGTCTGCAGAGGTTACACTCTGCAGGTTTCGATGCAACACAAGGGTACTAGGGAGTCAAGTGCTAGTCTGTTGGGATCCTTGTAATACTAAGCTTTCCTCGAGTATTAAAATTTGTATACTGGTTGGGAGTTGCTGGCGATAAGCGCGTCACCGGTTTTGAGTCGTCTTGGGGTGAGTACTTTTTCCCACCAAGACAGGCCCAAGTTCTAGAGTCAGTAACCATTTCTCTTGCACCCAGGATCGCATGAATGCACAAGGGGAGAGGATACTTCGATATACCGAATTGAGGTTCTAGACTAACATGAACAGACACGAAAAACACTGGTTAATTATTAAACCCAAATGACAATTTTTTATCTACCAAACAATTTTTTTTTAAACAAATCAATGTCTTCATAAGGTTTTGTATGCAAATGGTTAGTAGTTTTGTTTGTGTCTTCAACTTTCATCCTGCAGAAAAGAAGTTTGTTTTTGGTTTTCTCTTTGGTCTTCTACGATTCGTCATACAAAAACTAAGTTTTCCCCCTAAACACAGCTACAAAGAAAACATTAGCAAAAATAAAACAAGATAAAAATGACAAATCAAAACGCGAAAGTATGGAAGTTAATGAAAAAAAATGGAAAATCGTATTACCAGGCAGATGTGGCTTTTGAACCCATAGATGTGTCACGATTTTGATAGGTGGATGCGGTTCGATGTTGATAGTCAGATGCGGTGCAAAATGTAGCGGATGCGGTTTGTTTGTTGGATGCATCGCGAGATGTATCAGATGTGGTTCGTTGGAACAAATGCATCGTTTCAGTCCATGAATGTGTCACGACGCATCAGATGCGGTGCAGAAAAAATAAAATGCAGCTTTCCGTACCTGTACCTACAAAAAAGAGAGAGTAGAAAATCGAAAATCGTACGAAAACTACAAAAAGAAATAAATGTGTCGGGTTCACCAATGTATCAATGGGTTATTTTTCAGGTTAAGGGTTTAGCGGATTAGATTAAATAAAACCCAAAGAAAATTATGAAGCACAAAGAAAGCATAAAAAAAGAACGATTATACCAGATATTCATTGAAGCTTCCATGATTCACCTCCATAACAACTTCTAGCTTGCAACGTATGATTGTTGCCCTCAGATTTGTGGGTGTGAGCAAACGATTGTGACCATGTCCTATGCAAGTTTTGAAGGATTTGAATGACCAAAGACTATGACAAATGACTATGCCTATGAGAGAATAATTAAATAAGCTAAACTGCAAAGTAAATTCTAGACATAAAATGTCTATATTAATGAAGTGGTCCCTAAATTGTGAGCAAAATTGACATTTTATAAAAAAATGCAATTTTGGACGGACGAACAAGATTAAAAGCTGACAAAGCCTAAAATCAATGGACAAGATTTCATGTGACAATCCCTAATTAGGGTTAGGGCAAGATTGTTAGATGAGTGGTCAAGATGTCATTTGATAAAATCAAATCGGTGGTCGAGAATAAATGTGATAATTAGTCAAAAGATAAAGATTTTTGAAAATCAAGAAGATAAAGACTGCTTGATTTGCAAGATTAAAAAAATCAATGAAAAGCATATTTGAAAAATCAAGAATTTTCTCAATTACTTGATTTTTGGAAGAAGATTACCATTTGAATTAAATTAATTCAAAATAAGGATTTTATGTGACAATAAATAAATTTTTTCAGACTATTTACTAAAATGAAGTGACAGTTAATAAAATGAAATCATTTTAAATAATTTCATTTATTTAGAATGAGAGAAATGTTAAATTAGGCAATTAAATAATTAAACATAATTATTTAATTTAGAGGATTATGACCGATAATTAAATAAATTAATAAATTCATTAAATTATGAGAATTAGTGACATATTAAATAAACAAAAAAAATTCATTTATTTAATAATCAGGAAGAATAAAGGAATAAAGGTAATTAAATAAATTAATAAATTTATTTAATTGTAAGAAGACAATAGACAATTAATGACATATTGAATAAATAAATATTATTTATTTCTTTAATAATCATGAAGAATACAATAGATAGGAATTAATTAATTAATAATGAATTACTTAATTAATAGTCGAATGTGGACCAAGGACATAGTTAAATGTCATTTTTATGCTAGGATGAAAGTGGTAAAATAGAGCTTGCAAACCTAGGTCATTTTTAAGTGTCTACACCATCAACACTATAATCCCATACCACCTCATCCTTTGACAAGACATTCCATTAATGCAGTCAAACAAAAAACTTGTAAACTCCCACCACCACCTTCCTTCATTTATTTCCTTCCGTTGCCACCTTGTTTCACTGCGCCAACCAAGCCTATGTCGCCGGCCACGTAACCACGATGACACCAAATCCAAAACCACCCTCTTGGCAACCGTGGAGGGGTGGACAAAAGGTTAGCCACCATCCTTCCCTGGATCCCATATCTGAGACATTCGTTCCCCATGAACTCCCAAATTTGTTAGCCTATTCGCCAATTCATTTGCTTCTTTGGAAATATGTTTGATGGTGAATTTTGAAATACCCCTTGACAATTCATAGGCCCTATCTAATAAGGCCTGAAGCTTCCAGTTTACCATTCTTCCCTCCTTAAAAGCTCGAAACACCACCATCGAGTCTCCTTATAATTTTACCTTATTTAGTTTCAAGATTCTACACAACTTTAGACAACAAATGAGAACACACAATTCTACTTATGTATTTCTCATTAATAGAAGATGCTTAGATTTTTCTGCTACCAATCTTCCCTTATCATTACTGATAGAACACCCCAGTCTTGAAATCCCCGGATTGTCCTGAGAGGCACCATCAAAATTCGTTTTGAACCAACCATTCCTCGGCGGCACCCACTTTGCACTCCTTTTATCTTCTTTCCTTCCCTCTAGAAAACATACTCCAGGCTTTGGAGTCTCCAGGCTAAACCAAGATCTCCTCATACTTGATTCCCATTCTAAAAGTCTCCACTCACCTTCTTTCTTCAACTTCACTTTCCCATTTATCACTTCCACAATTGCTGCTTCCAGCCTATTAATAAAAGCATGAAAGAACCTAGCCTTCTCCGAGAACAACCTATGATTTCATTATTTCCATATTTCCCATATAATCAAAGAAGGACTTACCACCCACAACTCATGATACAAAGACTCCCGTTTCAAAATTGGGCAAGCAACGAAGAGGGATCGAATATTATTCGGTAATGAATTGCTCCACACCCTAGTCGAGCACATAACCATCTCCAACATGCTTGAGAAAAGGGTAAACCTACAAGAAGATGGTCCACGTCCTCCTCCACCCTTTTAGACATAATACATCTTGAAGGACCTGTATACCCAAAATATTTGAACCTATCAACTGTGAGGATGCTCCTTTTCACTGCCACCCATGTGAATGTCCTAGCTTTCAGAAGACAAGTGCTATTCCAACATAAATGAAAAGGTAACATGGAGGGAATCTCCTCTACAAGCTAAGACTTATATCCCTCTTTGGGTGAGTAGTTCCCAGAAGAAGAACTAGCCCACACTAACCTATCCACCCCTGCCTGAATCACCATAATTCTTCTCTCTAGCTCCGTCTGCAACAACTTCACCTCCTCCCTAGGAATAAGACCTGGCTCAAACCTTCTCCACACAAATTCTAACTCACCTCCAACCATTACCTCTTAAAAATAATCATGCACAAACACACCCCATGATTGAACAAGAATAGCCTTTGAATGATCCAAGACCAAACTATTATCTAAGCTTGGAAAACCACACCATGAATCTTCCCAAAATTTCACTTTCCTCCTGCCATGAATATCCCAAGTGAGACTATCCAAAATGATAGGTAGAAAAACATTTATAAAATTCCACACTCTCGATCCATTGGGAAGATTAGCCACCGTCAAGATACACTCAGCCTTATCCTCACACAAATATTTGCACTAAAGAATCCTTTCCCTTTTTGCTTGATTGTGCGTATACATTCCCCACACAAATTTAGCACCAAGCACCTTATTCTGCTTCATTAAGTCATGAATCCTCACTCCACTCGCACTTTTGACTTACATATCATCTCCCAAGAGATTAGAGGGAATTTTTTCTGATCTGATGTTCCTTGCTAAAAGAACCTCCGCATAATCTGGTTTATCTGAGAAGCTTTGTAATTTGGCAGAGCCAAGCTGGAAAGAAGAAGAATTGGAAGAGCTGCTATTACCGATTTTAGCATCATAATTCTTCCTGCCCAAGAGAGCCACTTACCACCCCATGAGGACAACCGATTATTGAATTTATTTATCATATGATCCCACAGCTGGCCATTCCTCACCCCTTTAGCTATAGGGAGACCCATATACACCATAGGAAGCTTCCCTATTTTGAAATTTAGAATCACCACCACTTGCTCTGCCAACCTGGGCTTAGTATTCAGAAAGAAGATATTATATTTTTCCTCACTCACTTGTTGACCTAAGGCAAGCTCATAACAATGCAGTATCATTTTCAAAGCGACAACTTCATGCCTACTTGGGTACACAAAGCACAAAGTGTCATTAGAAAACTACTGATGTGAGAGTACCAAGAGCCTGTTGGTAACTTGAATGCCTTTAAGAGCCCCACTCCCAATAGCTTGAATCAACGATCTCCCCAAAGCATCTTCCATCATAATGTATAAAAAAGGAGATAATGGATCTCCTTGCCACAGATCCCTCGAAACTTCAAAAAAACCAGAAGGCTCACCATTCACCAAGATTGAAAAATGCAAAGTAGATATACAAGTAAAAATCCAAGAAATCCAAGACTTATCAAAACAAAAAGATTCCAGTACCTTGTAGAGAAAATGCCAGTTAACCAAGTCATAATCTTTCTAAAATATCCAGCTTCACTAAAATTCCTGAATGACCATTGGATTGAAGCGAGTGTATTGCCTCCTGTGCAATAATAACTCCATCAAAAATTGATCTCCCAGGAACGAACCCCATTTGTTCCTTTGAGATGAGTCCCAAAATGATATTCTATAAGTGATTCACCATTACCTTAGCCTGAATTTTATAAAGCATATTGCACAGTGCAATCAACCTAAAATCATCCAAAGAGGTCAACTTCTCCTTCTTACAAACTAGGGCTAAAAAAGTGTTATTCACTTCTTGTAGCAACATACCGGAAGCCCGAGATTCTTCCAGCGCCTCGGTGGCATCCTGAGCAATTACATCCTAGAAGGCCTGAAAGAAGCACATTGGATATCCATTAGGCCTAGGTGCTTTGTCTAGATGGAGTTGAAATGTAGCCTTACACACTTCATCCATTGAGAAAGGACTCGTTAGAATCCTATTCTATTCTTGAGATACCAAAGATGAAATCCATTGCAAAAGCTCCCTTTTTTGTTCTATGTTCGAACCTTCCCAATTATTTAGGATTTTCTAGAAGAAATCCACCGCCACTTTTGCAACCTCTTCTTGACCTTCCGTCGAGGCACCATCCCCTTTCTGCAAACATGAAATCTTATTTATTTCCCTCCTGGCTTGAGTTGATTTGTGGAAGAATTTTAAATTTTGATCACCTTCCCTAATTCCAAGTATCATGATATTTCTGGTGCCAAAACACTTCTTCCCTTGCAAGGAATTCTTCCCATTGCTTCAGAAGTTGTTTTTCTTTTAAAAACAAAGCCTCTCCCATACCTGCTGACATGACCTGATCATTTACCTCTGCAAGTTTAGCTTCAAGATGACACTTCTCTTCATAAAGATTCCCAAAACAGTCCCGATTACATGCTCAAATCCTCTATTTTAGACCCTTTAGTTTGCTCACAACTCTAAACAAGCTATTCCCAAACACCTATTGCTCTTGCTACCACTCCTTTACTCTTCACAGGAAAAGTGGGTCTCTAAGCCACATCTTTTCAAACCTAAAAGGACATCACAAATATTTGTGCTCCCACACAACCTCCAAGAGAATTGGAAAATGATTTAAATGATATAATGGAAGAATGTTGCCTTCCAAAGCATAAGGAAAATCCACAATATCTCCAAAGAACAAAAACATGTCCGATTTTCCCACTATACTGCTGAAACCCAAACTCCTATTCGTCCATGTATACGATCCATTCACCATTTGAATATCCAACAAAGTGTTTGAATTTACAAACTCTTCAAAATCTGATTGAGATTGTAGTTTTCTCCCAACCCCACCTTGCTTATCTTCCACCTTCAAGATTGTATTAAAATCTCCACCTAAGATGCAAATTGAGTTCTTTTGGGATTGAAGAAAGGCTCCAATATCTTACCAAATTGACCTCTTTTGCACACAAATTATAGGCCCGTAAACATTTATCAGTATGAATTCAACATTTGAATTCAAACACTTTACTTTGCTCGCCAACCACCATCTCCCTGCAACCACCTCCTCCAACTGCACCATCTATGTTCACCACATCGTAATGATTCCCACCGAAGCACCTTGTGAATCAACTATAAAAAAATTCCATGCCTTCAATTTTGCTTTCAAACTCCCTAACTCCTTACTATTCAGCTTTGTCTCTTGAACGAGAACTATATCCACCACTTTATCTTGTAACAAGTGTCTAAGCAGATGCTACTTGTTAGGGGCATTTAAGCCGCTAACATTCTAGCTTAAGACCCTCATTGTCCCCCAGGAAGGGGACCACACTTCTCTGATCTAAGGTGAATTATTATTTTCTATTGACCAACCGCCTCCCCTACTAAGGACCTTTTTTCTTCATTTATCTTTTGTCCTCCTCTCTTCCTGTCTCCGCGATCCGAAGTGGATTTCCCACCACCTTGTTGATGAACCCCTAATTTCTTCTTCACACTTAGCTTGCCACTCTTTGAATCGATGACTTCCAGTTCCATTGCCTGGACTTGATCCTCCTCCAAAGTCTTCTCCAAACTTGAATCCTTAGCCATGTCCAAATATTTTACTGTCGAAAGCTGCACCTCCCATGGCGCCTCACCATACAAAATCAGCTATAGATTATGTTCTTCCTCCCAATCTTTTTCCTCCCAATCCATCTCGTATACATCATTCTTCTCAACAATTACATCCCTCTGATGCCCTACCATATTCCTAAGTTCATTCCCTACTTCCAAAATTGTTTCCCATTCATTTATCTCTTGTTCCAATCCCAGTTCTCCTTCCTTCAGAACTTCGTTTACTTCACCTTCCATTTTATCCTTCTTTGAAGGAACCAAACCAATTGGAAAACCACCCCTTTGTAGGTGGTAAGTCTTTCACCCATCTCCTTGTATCCTTTTTCACCACTGACTGAGCAATCTTAACTTGATCAATGTCGTCCACTTGTCCCTTCAATGATCGTTTCTTGTCTCTGCAATCATTTTCCCTTTAGGATCAGACATTATCTTATTTTTGGCACCCTCTCTTTCCCACATCTTTAGAATCATCTTCTGGCATTGGGACTAGTTCTAGCTTACTTTTTGAACCCATTTTTCCTCATTGAGGGATAATTCCATTTCATCCCATAGAGTATTCCATGGTGCAACCTCAATTAATAGCTTCATCTTACCCTCATTTCCATCATTTAAGTCAATGTCATCCACACCAATGAATGAGCCCAAAGCACCCCCAATCCATTCCAAAACCTCTATAGAACAAAGTTCCGAGGGTAGGTTATCAAGATCAACCCAAACCCACATTCTATCTAGAGTGTGGCCGAATGGATCAAAATGCCTAACCCAAGAAAAAAATAGAAACCATTCCCGTCCATCGCTAGATGCGAAGCTTTCAAGATTTTCGTCCTTATTTCTGAAGAAGCGCGTTAAATCAAAAAGAAACTATTCGCCAAAAATTTAATGCTTACTTTGTCCCACCATTTCTCCAGCTACCATTGCCTCATTCGAGTCTTGGTGTAGATATCACCCCACCATTTAGCAAGAAGAGTCTTATCCTCCAGATTAAACCTTAGGGTCTCCATGAGCTCGCCCAAAATCTCCTGAGAAACACAAGATTTGTTACTGGTAGGGCACGACTCAGGAGGACAATCCTTAATAATGTTAGAGACCCTTTCTTGGTTCACTTCCTTTGATCGCTTTTCAACCCATTGCATTTTTCCAGCAACAAGGCCTTTTTTACTACCATTTTGGTCTCCCCCAACGCCCCTATTTGGGAATAGCCAACTTTGAGAACCTCCTGGGTTAAACCTTTTATGCCATCTCCCCCATACCCCAAGGGTGAATGCTTCCTTTTCTTGTAGTCCCACACCTGAGGCAACCTTTCCTGCATTCACCATCAGCCAACTACCTAAGGAAGCTCCCGTCGTGACTGATTTCTTTATGAAAGCCTCTCCTAGGCTTGACAGGCCTCCATGATCTATTTTCCCTCTCCCAAGACACTTTCCTTCCACCATGCTCCTCAACACCAGACAAAAAGGGATGCTGATGAGCCTCTTGGGGTAAACACACTTTCTTGAGTCGATCTTGCAATGATGACCATTCATTCTCAACATTCTTCACCCAAGAATCTACATCATAGTGCCTGAAACCCTTGCGAGCCCATTTTTCTCAATAGCATGTCCTTCTTACATTGATTATATAATATAGTATTATTATATATTATTATATATTATAATGTATTTAATATATTGTTTGAAGCTACAACTTGCAATATTGGAGAAGTGAAAGGTGAATACCAACGAGGAAGAGTTTGGAGGAGCCGAAACCAATAGCGGCAAGGAAAGGAACAAAAAATGGGTAAAGGATGCCATAATGTAAAAACCTAAATGTGCTCATTATCAGATCTTGGCTATAATTTCATTTTAATAAATATACTCTAAAACCCTCGTTGAAACCTTATTTTCAGGTTGTAGCTCGCCAAATTGGAGAAGTGAAAGGTGAATACCAGTGATGAAGAATTTGGAGGAGTCAACACCAATAGCGGTGGGGAAAGTAGCAAAAAAATGGTCGAGCCATTGCATAATGCATATCTAGGCTGTTGGATTGCTATCCCACCAAGTTACTTTCTTTAAGGGGAAAGCAACAAAAAATGACAAAAAAACCTAAATGTTCTCATGATAAACAAATAGCCACATTGGGTTCTGGGTATCCAACCTTGGGTAAGTTAGTTTCATGTCGTAGAGACACATTTTGTGTTCTCTAAGGCATCTCAGTAGTATCAATAAGCAACTAAACTTGTCTATAGTTATTCTTGATACAAGTTGGTGTTTAGTTTCATTTTTTTGCAGATCTATTGTTATTTATTTGAAGTGCAATTGTGGAGATTTTTTTTAGATTACTCACTTTTGTGTTTCTCAAGTTTTCTCAAAAACCTTGTTGTTTAGAAACATTGATTTTCTTTTTAGCATATTGTTAGCTGCAAGCTGTGATTAGATGGTAGAGATCCTTGAATCATATGAACTTGAATATTTTGGTTTTTTGGGTCAAAATGTCCAGATTAAGATCCCATTATCCCACACATGGACTTCTTGTGGGGTGTCAGACTGCTGACGTACTGTGGTAACATGAAAGGGAAATCTGATAGAAATTCACTGTTTAATTGTGCATGAGTTGAGATGAATGTTTTGTTGAATAAAGAGAAACAAATTTTATAGTATTCATTGTGTTGCAGGTGTAGAAGTAAAGGTTCTTGAGTTTCAAATCCAAATGAAACTTTCAAGAAAATAAATTTATTGATATATAGAGTGATTCTCAGTTTTTATGCCTTTTTGAATTCTTCAATTCTTCAATGAATGATGTAAAATAATAAGTGAGACAAGTTGCCAGTGAGGCACATCATTTATATGTTTTGACTTACCAGTGAGGCTGTAACCAGTGAGGTTTCAATTTGCCAGTGAGGCAGTTGTCAGTGAGACATTGAATGTAACTATTGAGGTTTTGATTTTCTAGTGAGGCTTAATGAAGTAAATTTTTAAAGTGACTTTTTATCCCTATACAAGTTTTTCCACTCATAAATACTATGTTGTGGCTCCTCTTGATTTGTGATCTATTTATGTCTGATCAATCATATTTGTTCAAGCATTTTAGTCTTCATTTTATGGTGCTTCTCTCAACATTTGAATATCTATGATACTTGAAGTTTATATGCATAAATTTGTGAGGATTAATTAAGTTAGATTTGATTTGTAACTTGAATCATTGATTGACCCAAATAAATGACTAAACCATGACTAAATAAATGACTATCATGACTAAAAATGGTTGTCATGAATTTGGTCACAGTATAAATGACTAGAAATAAATACAAATGGTCACGTGACCAAGATTAGTCACATATATGTAATTTTTAGTAATTTTTGTCATTTATTGTTGTTTTTCTACTAGTGCTTACACGGATATCATTCAACTATACATCAATGACAACATAGGATTGTTGAAATCAATGATAACAGCAATTTCTCATACTTGCAACAATCTCCCCCTTTTCCATGGATGGAAACACATGATGTGAAAAACCATCAAAGACACAACTTTGAATACCAACACATTGCAACACTTCACATTACTTCTCCCCTTGGATAACTTATCTTTTACACATCATGCTCTCTCCCTTTGTAGCTTATTTCTCTTTCCCTGAATGGCTTATGAATTTCTCTCCCCCTTATTACTTATTATTTTTCACATGTTTCTCTCTCTCCCTTTGACATCAATGGTAAAGGAAAAAAAAATGTTTGCACTATTTATTCTCTTCCTTTGATATCAAACAACTTGCTTACTACTAATCTGCAACACCTTTCCTTTATTGCTCTAAATAATCCCTCTTAGGAGCACACACCAAACTATATAAAATTAGCTACCATTACATAATGACAACACACACTCTTATGACTACAACAATCAACAATGCCACTACCTGCTCCCCCTAAGATGTAGCCACCAACATTAGTCCAAAACAAAGAATGAATCTTGAGATCCACTAGATTGATGCATATCCTTATGAATCTAGTTCAAAGAAGAAGGGGAAAGAACCCCCAAATTCTCCTAGAGATACTCAAAAGTATCCTTAGGAAGAGCCTTAGTGAATATATTAGCAATCTGATCCTTTGTAGACACATATTCAAGCTTCACTTAATTCTCCATAACCTTCTCTCTTAGAAAGTGATACCAAATTAAAATATGATTTGTCCTCGAATGCATCTCTGATTTTTTGAAATATTTATTTCACTTGTATTGTCACAAAAGATAGAAATAGGCTCATCATACACTACTTTGATATCCTTCAATGTTCACCTCATCCATAACACTTGTGTGCCACAAGATGCTGTTGCAATGCACTCAACCTTTACAGTAGATAAAGAAACTGAATCCCATTTCTTACTTAGCCATGATACCAATCTACATCCAAGAAAGAATGCACCACCACTTGTAATTTTTTTGTCATCAACACAACCAACCCAATCTGCATCTTTGTAATCATTCAAAGTGAAGTTAGTATCCTTTGAATATCATAAGTTTCAATTAAATGAATGCAAGAAGATAAAATAATCTTTATATATTTTACCTAAAATTTTAATTTTACATGTGTAGAAGCTAAATATTTATCTTTTCAACAAAAGAAACCGTGTTTTGTATTGACAAATAATATCTCCAACAATCATTTTTCATAGAAGAATAAATTTCTTATATACACATGGGAAATAAATATTTGCTTCATCAAGATTAGAAAAAACCTTTTGAACAAACAATAAGATGATTTATCTATCTTATGATTTTTATATTAATTAATGTCTTAACCTTTTGTTTTGGGAGGAATCTAATTTCCACTAAAATAATTCTAGCGTCTCCCTAAAATTTAGTTCTAAGAAACATCAAAGGGATTCTAGAAGGATGTTGTGTAGAAATCCTTTTGGGATTTAAGTTTTGTGGAAAGTCATTAAAATATTGTCTAGTATAAGTTATTTTCTCTTATGATATGAAGAATTGAAACAAATAAATCAACACAAATAATGATAAGCAATAAAATAAACATTGAACAATTAATTCTATTCTAACTTTTCTATACTAATAATTTATGTATAAATAAATGAAGTTACACTACTACAAATAATATTTTCCTAATATTTTGTGAAAACTCTTAGAGCTAAATTAAAATACAATATTCACACCTAGAGTTACATATGTTACAGGTATAGATAAATCTTTTTTTAATATCAAATTATCCTCAAAATCCCTTTCTTCCTTCTTATAGTACATGTTTAGGGCTTAATCTCTACAAGAGAGGAAGAGATAAACACATATCTAAGAGGATACTAAAGTTGCAGTGTAATTGACTAGATGAAAAATGGCTAAAATGAGTTCTTCAACAAATTGAAAGCAATTATATTGACAAAAAATGTTGGAAAAGTGCATGTAGAATTTTGATGAGCAATTTTTTTACCATCTAAATGACTCAAATTAGATCTTTTGTATAAAAGGGACAACAACAAAAGTTAATGATAATTATGGATCTAGATTCATACTAGATGGAAGTAAGATGTTGAAAGAACTAAAGAGAAGTGTTTTGAAATAAAATCACTCATAAAAGTGAATTCACAAATTTCACATGAATTTGCAACTTTTCAAAATTATGAATTTATTGAGGACAATGTTAAACTATCATGGTGCATGCTTAAATACCATAAATAATTGATGAAATTTTATGATAAATATAGAAAATTCATGATGAATGGATAAAATACTATGATATTCCAAAATACCACAAAAATCTTGCTCATCATGGTGAAGGAACTTAAAATTTTATAATGAATTTACTAAGATGCAATAAACAAGAAAAATAAGTTTGGAAGGAGAGGTATTAAAATAATGTGATATGGGGTAGAGACTAGGGGAAAAGAAAAGGTCTTAGAACATTTACAAATGGGACCTCAAAAAATTGACAAACATCAACTAAAAGATATTTAATTCAATGTCATTTTAGGATTATCGAGATTTATGATCATTGTTGGAATTTTCATGTTGGCCCATTTTATTTGGGCACTTAATATTTACCCCCTCTAGAGAGACAATCTATATTACTTGATAGGTGCCATTTCTTAAAATAAGGCAATGGTTCTATATTATTAGTTATATTTACCCTTAACTTGTCCCACATCTAGACTAGATAAATATTGATTGTGCAATAATCTACATGTCGAAACTATTAGCTAAATAAAATGACTAAAATAGACCAAGAACTTGACTTTTGTGAAGGGTCATGAATACCACTTACTTTGTGTACACAAATCACATTTGTTTAATACCCTAAAAAATAGGGAAAATAAAGATTCAAGTGTAATTTAAAGATGATACATGCCAAAGTGTAATTTATTTTTGTGGTTGTTGAGCCAAAATAAGTATTTTTCCTTGGGAAATATATGAAAAAGTTTTTCACAAGCCTTCCATTTGTGTTATTTGTGGCACTAATGAAGAATATTTGAATGACCTCTTCTTTCAGTTCCCCTTCTCTATATATTTATGGAGTTTTTGGTGGCAACACTAAAATAGACCTTTCATTCATTATACCTCTTTGGTGGAGTTCTAGAATAGTTTGGGTAGAAACCTTGTTTTAGCATATTTTCTTATGGCTTCTTAGGATATTGGTCCCTATTTTATTCTCTATCAAATAAGGATGGAAAGATATCATCCCATATTCCAAAAATTGTAACATCAAATTATTCAAGCTTGGCATAAGATAAATGGTATGTTCAAGGAGACTATTGAGGATAAGTTCAACAACAAAGGTCCTCTTACCTCTTTTGACATTTGTATTGCAAAATTCTTGGAGTTATCCTTTCCTCCTACCTCGAAAACTATGTATGGTTCTAGAGTACAACAAACTACGAAGGTGAATCATTCTATTGAACATAGGTTGTCATTGATGTCAAAGGTGTGTCATTGATGAAGAAGAATGTTGTCAAAAATGTCATTGTTATCAAGGTTGTCAAAGATGAAAAATATTGTATGAGTACTACAATTATCATTAGATTCCCTTGTCGTATATATATTTTGTGTTTTCAGAGGTGTTAATCGTGAAGTTGTATCATTAATCAGATCCTATATCGAGTAGCATACATCTTAAGGTTTATTGATGTGACTACCTTTTTAGGATTTAGTGTGTATTGCATGCTTATTAACCATGTAGAGTATGCATTTAGTATGATTGTGGTCCATGGATGACATAAAAGAGTGTTAATGTAATTTTATCTATATATTTCAAATGTTTAGATTCATGTGATGTGAATTGATTATATGTGTGTGAAGTATAATTACATTGGTGTGAAAAAAATAGTTTAATGGAGAAGGTGTGAAGAAAAGAGAGTGTGTCAATATTAGAAGATCATTTTCAATAATAAAGAGTGGAAACAATGATTTCGGCACATACATGTATTATATTAAAGATCCACAAGATTTATCATTGCGTTTTAGTAGGATTGGTGTTCTACCTGTTATATTGTTGCATTTGGGGATTGGTGTCTCCATTAGGTTGGTGCCTACAAGAACATTAGGGGATTTTTGTCTTTGGTAGGCTGGTGCCTACTTCAATGTGTAAAATTCACTTGTACTTTTTTGCATTATGAGGTTGGATTTTGGTAGTAGATACAAGCAAATATTCTCACCATGGTTTTTCCCATCTTAGGTTTTCCATGAATATTTGGTGCTCTCTTGTGTTCATTATGTTGTTATGTTTTGTTTGTTTATGTGGGGTTTGTTGTGAAGAACCATATATATTGATAACTGTGGAAAAATTTAAGAATTTTGGAATTGTTTAGATCTATTGATTCACCCCCCTCTCAATAGATTGTGTTCCCTTCAATTGGTATTAGAGACAAGTTCCTTTGTAGAAGCATAACAACTTAAGGTAGGTCCAGGATAATGTTGGGGATATGAGATGGGTCTATCATCATAGAACGAACATCTAAGACAATAGTGCCTTAGTGATTTTCATTTCTTCAAATCACACCAAAGATACAAACTATGCCATAAAGCGAAAAAAGGAACAATGGATCCCCCATTGATCTTTCTGAGAAAAGTAAATGCTTAACAAATAAAAAATTCAAGACAAGCATAGATTCAAGATAGTAGAATCAAAAAACATGAAAGACAAACATGTGGACACACAAATTTATGTGGGGAAAACCTTTTCAGGTAAAAAACCCCACCCTCCAAAACACTCAACTCAAATTGTATTATTCAGCAACAAATAGTTACAATACAATCTTAGAGCTATGCTCTTCACAAGATTACATCTTGTCCATCTGGAAAATGCAGGCAACAACTTAAGCAAAATCGTCGCATTGTTCCAACACCCTCACAACACACAGTGTAGATTCATCTCACCAAGACAGTCGACTCTCTTAGCCAGCCATATGGCCAGCCCATCCACTAGGCCTCCACAGGTTCACATCTTTTTAGAACTGAGAGTCAAAGTGTTCATGGTTACAACAATATGCAAAACAGGTCAAACACTCTTAGCCTCTCTATCTTCGCTCATCATCCTTTTTCGCTCACATGAGATTACTTTATAATATCTTACCGTGTGCCTACCTGTTCTGCTTGATCAAGCAATCAACGATCATCAAGATATTTAATTATCCCACCTACAAGCTTCCATCACTCTTTGATAATGTGCACCGTCTTTTGTAGACATCGAGCCGCCCAATATTAAAATAATGTAGCCTATCACAATCAAAAAATAATCTTTTAGCCAATCAGATCTTGCCACGTGTCACTTCAACATTCATTTGTTGCTTTGACCTCTAGTCAAACTCAGTCAAGCTCAATCAACTGAGCTCTGCGCTCATCTTTGTCTTCCACCGCGCTACCGCTTCTAGTCCAAACACCCACCATGGTATGGCGGTGAGCCTATGTCAAACCTCGGCCTCCAACTGTGCTACCCCTGGAATTGGCTTTTCCCACCATGGTATGGCGGTGACTACCAAACAGACCGCCACAGTCACACCCACGCTACCGTGGAGGCTGCTAAGCCACCCTGCGGTAGGTCGGTGACCACCTAGGCAGACTGCCAGCAGTCATACCGTGTCACCAGGGCTTAACGAACAAGCCTTCGCGGTATAGCAGTAAGCACCATCACTGATTGCCATGGTTTCACCGTGCCACTGCACTCTGATCACTAGACCTCCGTGGTAAGGTGGTAGCTACTATCGCTGACTGCCAGCCATCCACGATAGCCACTGTGACTTCCCCGAGCACCGTTTGTGGTAGGCGGTAATCATCACTAGACCGCTGCACTTCAACCACCAGCGGCTTATTGCGCCCATCGCGGCTTAGAAAATAAGCCCCAGCAGTAGGGCGGTAACCACCAAGCTTGATCGCCACTGCTACCGTGCCACCATGCCACCAATGAGAAACCTCCTTGGTAAGGCAGTAAGGTCTTTCTCTGCCAATGCGCCACCAACCGTGCTACCTCACCACCTCCAAGCGAACCCTACGGTATGGCAGTAATCACCACACCGACTGACGCTGCTCACTGTGCCACCACTAGTCCAAACAAAGACCATCACGGTAAGGTAGTAACACCACCCAATTGCTAGACCAAGCAAGGTGGCCTGCGGTAAAGTGGTAAACTGCACAACCGTGCCACCAAGGAAAGCTTGTAGTGGTAAAGGCCAGAAACAGGGCTCCAAGGCAAAATAGAAGTCCAAGAGAAGAAGATGAGGCATAAATTTCCAATAATCTCCCACTTGACAAAGTCTTACTGGCTTCCTCCAAAAGCATGAACAAGGACCACCACCATGCTTTCATGCTCCAACCAAGACACTTGCAACAACATTTGAAAAATGTCCACCATCTCAGGTTACAACTCCAAACATCCAACACAGGAAAAAGGAACAAGCCAAGGTGTATATGCACTAGTCTCTAGAACACAAGCATCAGATCCTTTAGGCGATAAAGGAACCACAACAACAGCAACAAAGCACTTCAAACGCAAACACAAAATGAGAACTATTCTCTAGAACAAGATAAACCAAACAACTAGAACAACAACCATAAAACTAAATGCCCTCATCCAACTGATTAAACCCACGCGACAAAAAACCAACACCCACAACTCATGCTATTACATCCAATCACCCATACCTCTCGGTATGAACATCAGTGAACTCATGCCACCACACAACCAACCCATCAACAACAAATACAAGCACCATGTGTCAACCAGTCAAATGAACAAACACGTCCAGGTACTCCCACTACAAAGGTATTGTCCAAATGAATGCAAACAAAGCACCATCACATGTGATTCAGGCATAGCAAGTCCACCAAACTCTGCACATAGAAAAGAGTAACCATGTAGTTATGAGGAACACCCACACTAATATACACAACCTGCAACCACCTGTTATAAGAAAAATTTCTCTCAACAGTCTTCCACATTCTTCCAAGGTTCCATATCTGATTGAAGAAGGAAACATCCACGGCTCCACATACATCTAAAATCATATGAAAAGACCAAAATAGAGAGAAACAACAAATCATAACATGTAGCATCCTCCTACATACACTTCTAAATGCCAGCTGTGTCAAGAATGATCTTCTTCCAAAAGAACATTACTGCCGAGTAGACCAGGAAGAGTAAAGATGCTCCTCCAAGATATACAAGCCACCATGACTTACCCAAGAGCATTCTACTCACTGGTCTGTATTGAACTCACATTCAGCCAAGGTGTAGGCTACTTGGACTTTCAACTGTAAACAACAACATTCTCAAAAGAATTCCAACCTCACCTTATTCTTCATGCATCCATGAGCACCAACAACCTGTCATCTCATGCTAACTCCAATCTGCATTATTGCACTTAACATGAAGTCCTCCAACATATGACCAAAGTACTCAAAACATAAAGAAACCCTAGACCACTATCAAAGCTCCAAACCTAGGAACATGAACTTATCATGACACCATGATCTTACACATCCCCCTTAGGAGATACCACGCTTCAAGTGAACTATCCATGGTCTCAAGAGCAAAGCAACATGCCAAAACTCTAATGTACAAGCAAGAGTATAAATGACATGAAGCAAACAAACTCTAAACCAACATCACCTATCAAGCACCACCAACATCTCAGCCAAAGACTACCAATGTCCTCCATGGCTCCAAAATGCTATATATCTTCAAATAGTGACCATGCAGATGTGAAAGAAATCTTCTGCAACAACAGGATCTAAGAGCTCCACCCGAAATATCTGCAATACTAAAGAAACTCATTCATCACCAAATGATGAATCCACAATCACTGCTAAAGCTCCCACTGAACCGTGACACTGAGCTTTCCAAGCATCATGACCAAACATTTGCTGATCCAAAAACCTCCAGGTATAAATGACAACATGTCCATCAGACAACAACACCGAATAACACCAAGATTACCAGATCACGTAGACCACACCATCACTATCAAAAGCTTACACAGTCTAGTGTACCAAGCTCTCCATGACATCGTGATTCACATGCTACTGGTCCATAACTAACTATTCAAGTACTCAATCGCCATTCCTCCTCTCATCTCAAATCAACCACGCCAATGCACAAGTGACCACAGACAATGTCAGCTAACAGATTTGCACCACACTGTTACAACCTCATGGATATTGATAGTCCACTTCTGAGTTGTCTCACAACATGTAGGTAAGGACAACCCACAACATTGCACAAATCATGGATGCAACCAATGAAACCTGCAAATCTATCATCTCACTAGAAACTACAAAACTAAGACCATCAAAGAGAACAACCAAAGTAGACAAACATGACTCAAACAATAGATCAACAATAGATCCGATTTGCCAATCATGTCCACAACTCAAGCACCATAGTCTAGGAAACCAACAAAGCAAACACACCACAAGAATGTTGAATGAAAAACACATACCAACATTCCTATGTAGAGAAGACATCACACCTCCTCAAAACATGTCGAACTATAACCATCTCATCCAGTCACACCCCAAAAGCTAGGGTCTAGAAAAATAGCTGAACAACAGCTCCACAAACCACAAGTTTTCCTTGACCGTGTAAAACCTGCAAAACCACTGTGTTTATAAAACACCCATGCACCTCCATATTCACTGCTCATCTAGACGACCCAAGAGTCTGCACATAACCAACATGGTTAACCAGAACAATGCAAAATATGAATATGCATCATAGAATTTTTAGGAAAATCTACAAAAAACCTTCAAAGCCAAAGACATGAAACTGAAACATGCGAGTGCAAGATACAGGTAAGCAAGAAAAACAGGTCCATTTTAGACCAGTTCCAAAACCACAACCAATCACAAGCATATGAGAGAGCTAGGCTATATAGAAGTTACATACCACCCAGATCAACTTCATAGCCTTCATGCAATCAGAGCAACAGAGAAACCACCTTCAGTGCTAGGTCAGAGCACTCAACACAAGCACAATACTCCATGGCTGAACAACAACACAAGCAACTCCATACCGCTGGGGATCCTCTCACACAAACACCCAATATGAAACCACACTCTGCTACAAAACAACCATAAGCATATCTCACACCCTTTACATCAGGATCATTTGCTGCCAACCAGAAGCCTCAGACCACATTGCCACAATATGATCAACTCCAGTCTTCTCCAACATCTTTCAAGATGTGTGTTGAATCAACAAAGTAGGAAATTCCACTCATCGAAGGATCAAACAACAACAGATTCCTCTAGATTTCCTCAAGCTTGCCAGGATAAGAAATCTTCATAGGAGAAATACCTAGAAATTCAATAACCAAGAGAAGGCTTTGACACCACTTGTTGGTATCATCAAGCCTTGACCTCCCTTAACCAGCTCTGATACCACTTGTTGGGGATATGAGATGGGTTTGTCATCATAGAACGGATGTCTAAGACAACAATGCCTTAGTGATTTTAATTTCTTGAAATCACACCAAAGACACAAACTATGCCATAAAGCAGAAACAGGCACAGTGGATCCCCCATTGATCTTTATGAGAAAAGTAAATGCTTAACAAATAATAGATTTAACACAAGCATAGATTCAAGATAGAAGAATCAAACAACATGAAAGACAAACATGTGGACATACAAATTTACGTGGGGAAAACCTTTTCAGGTAAAAAATCCCACCCTGCAAAACACTCAGCTCAAATTGTATTATTTAGCAACAAACAGTTACAATACAATCTCAAAGCTATGCTCTTCACAAGATTACATCTTGTCCATCTGGAAAATGTAGGCAACAACTTAATCAAAATCTTCACACTATTCTAGCACCCTCACAACACACAGTGTAGATTCATCTCACCAAGACAGTCGACTCTCTCAGCCAGCCATACGACTAGCCTAGCCACTAGGCCTCCACATATTCACATCTTTTCAAAACTGAGAGTCAAAGTGTTCATGGTTACAACAATATGCAAAACCAGTCAAACACTCTCAACCTCTCTATCTTTGCTTATCATCCTTTTTCGTGCACATGAGATTACTTTATAATCTCTTACTGTGTGCCTACCTATTCTGCTTGATCAAGCAATCAATGATCATTAGGATATTTAGTTATCACACCTGAAAGCTTCCATCACTCTTTGATAATGTGCACCATCTTCTGCAGACATCGAGCTGCTCGACATTAAAATAATGTAGCCTATCACAATCAGAAAACAATCTTTTGGACAATCAGATCTTAAAGATCTTGCCACGTGTCACTTTCATATTGGTTTGATGCTTTGAACTTTGGTCAAACTTGGTCAAGCTCAGTTAGCCAAACTCTGAGCTCATCTTTGTCTTCAACCACGCTACTGCTCTGATTCCAAACACCCATCGCAGTATGGCGGTGAGCCCATGTCGACGCTTGACCTCCAACCATGCTACTATTGGACTTGGATTTGCCCACCGTGATATGGCGGTGACTGCCAGACAGACCGCCATGATCACACCTGCGCTACTGCGAAGGCTGCTAGGCCACCCCACGGTAGGGTAGTGACTGCCTAGGCAGACCACCAATAGTCATACCGCGTCACCATGGCTTAATGAACAAGCCTTCGTGGTATAGCGGTAAGCACCACCGATGACTGCCATGGTTTCACCGTGCCACCGCGCTCTGACCGCCAGACCTCCATGGTAAGGTGGTAGCCGCTATCACTAACCACCAATCGTCCACCGTAGCCACCGCGACTTCCCTAAGCACCGTATGTGGTAAGGTGGTAACCATCACCAAACCACCACCCTTCAACCGCCAGTGGCTTACCGCGCCCACCATGGCTTAGAGAATAAGCCTCCGTGGTAGGGTGATAACCACCAAGCCTGACCGCCACTGCTACCGTGCCACTGAGCCACCAATGAGCAACCTCCATGGTAAGGTAGTAAGGCCTTGCTTCGCCAATGCACTGCTAACTGTGCTACCTCACCACCTCCAAGTGAACCTTACAGTATGGCGGTAATCGCCACATCGATTGACGCCGCTCACTGTGCCACCGCCAGTCCAGAAGAAGACTGTTGCGGTAAGGTGGTAACACCGCCCAACCACCAAACCAAGCAAGGTGGTCCGCGGTAATGCGGTAAACCACACAACTACTCCACCAAGGAAAGCTTGCAATGGTATGGTGGTAAAGGCCAGAAACAAGGCTCCAAGGCAAAATAGAAGTCCAAGCCAGGAAGATGAGGCATAAATTTCCAATAGATAACACAAGAAAGTTTTCTATAAATAAAGCATGAATCTTTGATGGATGAAATTTTTCATTTTGAAGTTAGTATGGAGTCCTATTTGATGGCTTTAGGAATGGATATTTGGATGTTAGTATTAGAGGAATATGAGATTCTTGAAAACCCTCCTAGGGATCAAGTCGAAGAGAGGGCTTGTGAACTCAAGTCAAAAAGAGGGCTTGTGAACTCAATGATAAGGAAAGGAATGATATTTTATTTGGATTGAATAATTCTAAATTTGTAGAAGTGATGTAGTGCAAGAAAACAAAGGATATATGGGATAAATTAGAGATTATCTATGAAGGTGATGAAAAAGTCAAAGAGGTAAAGCTGCAAAATTACAAAGCTTAGTTTGAAGGTTTGAAGATGAGAGAAGATGAGAATATTGCTACATTCATGCTCTAAGTTGTTGAAGTTATCAACTCTATCCAAGGTCTTGGTGAGAAGTTGGAAGAGAAGGTGGTTGCAAAAAAGGTACTCAGATCTATCCCTAGAAGGTTTGATTCTAAAGTATTTTCTATTGAAGAAGCTAAGGATTTGAATGCTTTAAAATTGATTGAACTGCATGGAATTCTAACTACATTTGAGATGAGAATTGAAATTGAAGATTTTATAAGGAAAAAGGCTTCATTCAGAGTGTCTATGAAGTAGGTTATCAAGACTTTGATATTGGATCATATCCAAAAGAAGCAAATTTAATCAGGAAGATACAAAGAGGTTTCAATAAGTATAAGGGAAATCTACCTTTTAAGTGTTTCAATTGTGGTGAAGTAGGACATTTTATGGCTAAGTTTCCCCATAAGACTACTAACAATGCTAAGAAAAAGAATGAAAATAAATCATTTCAAACAAAGTTTAAAGGTAAAAAAAAACATAAGAGTTTCTACAATAATGAGGAAGAAGATTACTCCACTGAATAAGAAGATGAAGATGTCTTCAGAGATGAAAAATAAAAGGTTATGTTCATGGATTTTGAGATTGATGAAGGAGATGCAAAAATGGGTTCTGGAAACAATAATGAGGTATCTTGTGGAAGAATTGATGTGGGCCAAAAAAAAATCAAAAGAATGAAAACCAAAATTATAGAAGTGAGGCTAAAGAAAAGGTATCTCAGGATTTGAAGAAATAAAAAAAGATGATTATTTATTTTAATATCTAGATAGAAGAAGGAAAAAGGATTGAATAAGTTATAATAAAGAATTGCTATTAAGAGATAAAGATTGTGAGAAGTTGGAAGTAGAAATTGTGACAGTGAGAAAAGAGTTTGAGAAAGTGAACCAACAACTACATATGAGGTTTGGGAAGAGTACTGAAACCCTAGATTAGATTTTGGGAAGTCAAAGAGCTCCACATGTTAAAACCAAAATAGGTTTTGAGGATCAAAAGAAGAAGGTGACAGAATAGTCTGTGAAGACTGCTAAATCAAGTCTAAAAGTGACAGGCTCTGAAAGTTAAAAGTTTGAAAGAACCATGGTAGGTGATGAAAGAATGGCACAAAATGATGGATTTATTCAAGTATATAACAAAAGAAGAAGATTCGAAAGATAGGGATACAATACCAAGTTCAATTATCCTTTCTCTGGTTATTGTTTCAATTATAATAATTTTGGCCATAAGGTTGTGGACTGTAGAAAAGATTTGGTAAGAAGAAATAAATTTGTTAGCAACATTACATTTGCACCTGTATATACTTTTAATATCATTTTCTACAAGTGCAAAAATTTTGGACACATTGCAAGGAACTGCAGAAGAAATTTTGTAAGTCCTCTATTGAAAAGTGGAAGAAAAGGACCAGAAAGTATAAGCCATGAATCAGATAAAGTCTAGAAGAAGGATCCTAAAGAAAAGAAGTCAAAAGTCAATGATTGCTCAAACTACACTACATGCTCAAAAGGAGAACTTGTGGATCATTTATAGTCTTTTTTGAGGCCACATGATTGGAGATAAAAGTAAGTTCATGAATTTCAAGAAATTTGAAGGGGTTCTATGATCCTTGGAAATAATTTAATTGCCAATTTTTTTGGTAAGGGTACTTTAAGTCTTGATGGTGGTAGAACAAAGACACATGATGTTTTGTATGTTGAAAGTTTAAATCATAATCTCTTAAGTGTCAATCAGATGTGTGATAAAGGATATAAGCTATATTTTAGTGCTAAAAGTTATGAAATCCAAGAATCAAGCACCGATATACTAATTGCAGAAGGAAGTAGAGTGGATAGGGATATATATCATCTTAGTGAGCTGAATGGTTAGAGTTGTCACTATGTAGATAGAAGAAAGCTAGCTTTGGCACATAATGTTAAGACATATGAACTTTGATGACATGCTAAAGATTAGCTCAAGAGGAATGGTTCAAGATATGTCAAAGATTAAGAAGCCTCAATCAACCTACTGCAAGACATGCCATGAAGGGAAGAAAACAAGAAGAAAATATCTTGTAAAGGAGTACTCCACATCAAAACCATTAGATCTAGTTCATACAAATCTGTGTGGACCTATGAGGACTAAAAGTATACAAGGTGAAAGGTATCTCATGATGATCATTGATGATTACACTAGGATGACTTGGATTATATCTTTGAAAGAGAAGTCAAAAGAATTTGAGAAGTTTAAGGAATTCAAGGCATTAGTAGAGAATGAAACTAGAAGGACAATCAAAGTTTTGAGATCAAACATAGGTGGATAATTCACTTCTGAGAAGTATGATAGATTTTTTGAAGAGAATGGGATCTAGAGGTAGTTTTCAGCCCCTATAACTCCACAAATAATTGGAGTTGCGGAAAGAAAGAACCAAATGATATAAGATATGGCAAGAACTATGTTATGCAAAGAAAATGTACCAAACATGTACCAAAGAGAAGCTACACAGACTACTTTGTACATTTTGAACAAAGTTTAAATGGGATGCAAGACTGAGAAAACACCATATGAGCTATGGAGAGGAAGACCAACATCAATCAGACACCTCAGAATATTTGGAAGAAAGTGCTACATCAAAAGAGATGAAGAAAATTTGGGTAAGTTTGATTCTAGATCTAATGAAGGCATTTTTCTTGGTTACTCTTTAATAAGTAAAGCTTATAGATGTGATAACAAAAGATTGAAGAGGATAGTAGAAAGTGCAAATGTAAGAGTTGATGAAACTATTCAGTCTACTGGTATTCTGGAAGTAGAATATGATGAAGAACCAATTCAAAATATTATTGAAGATTCGAAAGGAGTTGTTACAAAAACACCAACAAATTATATTTAAAAAAATCACTCTATAGACCATATTATAGGAGACAAAGATAGCGGGGTTCAAACTTGAAAGAGACTTGAGAGAGAAAGTGAGAAAGTACAATTTGCATTACTATCAAAGATGGAGCCTAAATCATACAAAGAATCAAGCAAAGAGAGAGGTTGGATAGAAGCCATGGAGGAAGAACTAAATCAAATCATGAAGAATGAAACTTGGGAGCTTGTCCCAAGACCTAAATTCAAGAATGTGATTGGAACCAAATGGATATTTAGAAACAAGCTAAATGAAGAAGGTGAAGTGATCCAGAACAAGGAAAGACTTGTGTGTAAAGGGTATGCTTAGTTTGAAGGCATATATTTTGAAGAGACATTTGCTTCGGTAGCAAGACTAGAGGCAATTGATATGTTTTTAGCTCTTTCAACATTCTAGAACTTCAATTTATATGAGATGGATGTGAAGTTAGCATTCTTGAATGAACAACTAGAAGAAGATGTCTACATTGAACAACCAAAAGGATTTCAATGCTCTAATGATCCAAATTATGTTTTCAGATTGAAGAAGGGTTTGTATGGACTTAAAAAATCTCCTAAAGCTTGGTATTCAAGGTTGGATGGATACTTGCAGCAACAATGATTCCACAGAGGAAGTGTAGATAGTAATATATACATAAAAACATAAGGAGATCAATTGCTACTAGTTGTGGTCTATGTAGATGACATAATTTTTTGCGGCAACAATGATGACACGCGTAAGGAATTTTAGAAGGGTGATCCCACAATACTGGTTTACAATTTTTGGCCAAACTAGACACTGAATTGATTTTTTCTAACTAAATCTCACTTTCGGGCACCTATAGTGGCTAAACCGTGAGGAATTTGAAGATGATGCAAACTAGTGATTTGTGACATTTTGTCTCTAGATTCTAAATATAGTTTTTTCAAAAATTTAACAATCAAATTTCACTTCTTTTTCCATCTCCTTTGAAAACTAGTTTTTTTCAGTAAACACCATTTTTAAGGAGTGGTGCTCACCGTATACATCATAAATTTTTTTCCATGAAGGATAAAATTCTAATTTTTTCGAATTTAAATTTTTAACTATGATATGTAGCACTTTCATTTGGTTTCATAGTGTTTTATTGAATATTTTTTCCTTAATCAAAATTTTAAGTCAAACCAATTACAATTCAGACATAGGCGAACTGTATACAACATAACTTTTTTTGTATGTATCAAAATTCAAATTTTTTTTGTTGGATCAAGGATTTCAATATCTAGTGCATTGACAATTTTCAATTTTTTTGTTGATTATCTTGTATTTTTCCACATGTGCAGAACAAAGAGCTTGATTTTCAATGAAAACCTACATTCACAAGAAATAAAAAATAAATATAATAAAAAAATTAAATTATTTTAAATTATACTTTTTGGGAAGCTTATAATAAGGACTGCATAGATGAATTCATTAGATCCCCCAAAAGGTAAATCAAAAGTGATTTTTTATCAACATTTTGATAGGTGTAAAGGAGACTCCATTATAGGTATGGTTTAATACTAGCGAGGTTCTATCCAAGGGGGTTTGATCTAAGGTGGTTTGATCAATACCTCTTCAATTGGAAATTGGAATCCTTAAAATGGAAATTTTAAAGGCTCAAATCATTATATTTTCTAAAAATATGTGATTTTAGCAAAAATCAAAATCTCCCAGAAATTGTAAACCAACATTGTGGGATCACTCAGAAGGCAATGCAGAAGGAATTTGAAATGTTTATGCTAGGAAAATTATCCTTCTTTCCTGGGTTGCAAATTGTACAATCAGACAAAGCCATTTTTATTTCACAACACAAGTACATTAAGGAGATGTTAAGTAATTTCAAGATGGGAGATTGCAAACTGGTTGGAACACCTATGGTTACAAGATGCAAGTTAAGTAAAGATGATGAATCTAGTTTGGTAGATCAAACCTTGTACAAATACATGATTGGTGGTTTTCTATATGTGACAACATCCAGACCGGATATAATGCAGACAGTTGGAATGGTTGCTAGATTTCAAGCAACACCTAAAGAAACTCATGTTAAAGCAATGAAGAGGATATTCAGGTATATGAAGGCTACTGAGGATTTTGAACTTTGGTATCCAAAGAGTGAAAGTTTCACTTTAACTGCATACACAGATGGGGATTGGGCATGATGCATTGATGACCAGAAGAGCACAAGTGGAGGAGAATTTTTTCTTGATGATATTTTGGTGTCTTGGTTGAGTAAGAAATAAGAATTAGTTTCCTTTCCTACAACATAAGAAAAATATATTGCTACAACATTGGGTTACACTCAGGTGCTTTAGATGAAGGATAATTTGAGGGAAATGAAGATTGAGTTTGACGAACCCATATCTATTATTTATGATAACACTAGTGCCATATAAATCTTGAAGAATCAAGTAATGTATTCAAGGACCAAAAAATTGCAATCAATTATCATTTCCTAAGGGAGAAGGTTATAGAGGAGGTAAAGATGGAACATTATGAGATATAGGAGCATGTAGCAGATATATTCACGAAGCCACTTTGTAAGGAGACATTTGAGTTTATTTGGTAGAAGTTGGGAGTTTTTGCTCCCTCTTCTTGAATCAAGAGGAAGTATAGGTTGAGGAGAAGCTTGGTCTCCCTGCCACAAGAAGGCTTGGTGGTCTTGCAGATTATTCTCAAAGGTAGTGAAGCATGGACTTAGGGGGATTCTATCCAAGAAGAAATTTTTTCAAATTGGTAGGGTACCAAAAATAAAGAAAGGAGGAGAAAGAAGTGTTGTTCTGAGAAATGTGTTAGCAGAATTTGGTATCAATGGGAGTGCTGAGAAAGGGGGAGGAAGTGAGATTGTTGACCCTTTTCCATTGATGTCAAAGAGGGAGAGAGTGAACTCAAAATGTTGAATTTCTCAGAAAGAATAATGTTGAATTGTTCAAAAATAATGAAATCATAAATTATGAATTGCTCAGAAAGAATATTGAACTCAAAATTCTACATCTACCAAAGGGGGAAAGAGTGAACTCAAAATGCTATAGAGAAAAAATCTTTCAAAGGGGGAGCAAACATCTTCGTGTTTTGTTAGAATTTTGTTATTTACCATCAACAACAAAGAGGGATATTGTTGAACATAGGTTGTCATTGATTTCAAAGGTGTGTCATTGATAAAGAAGAATGTTGTCAAAGGGTGTCAAGGTTTCCAAAAATTTCATTGTTGTCAAGGTTGTCAAAGATGAAAAGAATTGTAGTACTAGAATTATCATTATATTCCCTTGTCATATATGCATGATGTATTTTTGGAGGTGTTAATCATGAAGAATTTATCTCATTAATTGGATCCTATATCAAGTAACATACATCATAAGTTTTGTAGAGGAGGGGGACTGGTTGCTCTGAGACCCCAGGTCACGGGAGGCTCCTCAGATACAGGCTGCCCTGATCTACCTCAAGATTACTAAGTGATTTGGAAAAGGTTAAGATGTTAAGGTAAAAAAGGATGAGAAATTTGGTTGCTACTGTCCTTCCCCCAACTCAAATGTTTTAGGGGGTCAAATGAGCTAATTCCTAGAGTCCAATTTACGGCTTAGACAACTCACTGCTTGAAGATGACAACATATGACACAAAATCCAACACAATGCACTGGTATTTTAGTGGGGTGCTGGGGTTTATATGGACAGAGAGTGTGAGGGGCAGGTAAAAACACTAGAAAAAAGCTAATAGACTAAATGATAAAGTTTTTATGCTATAACAAAATGTAAAGATAGTACAAAAATGAAGTACAACAAGAAGAATACTTTAACTAGTCCATCTTTGAATTGACAAAGAAGGATAAGGAAGTGATACCAAAATTTGTGCAAATTGATTCTTCAAATGGCTCCAACTGAGAAGTACCTACACACACAAGACCAACATAGATTCAGGCTATCTTACTAGCTTAGGTTGCGGAGGTACAATTTCTTCTCCCACTTCTTGCTACAAGGCCTCTTGTTCTGGTTCTTGTAGTTGCTGCAGGAACTCCTGATCTAATTCTTGGTCTTGCTACAGGAACTCCAGATTTCCTTCATGCTATCAAATTTCAACTTCCTCTGCAAGGGCAACAAGATCCATTAGGGTCACTTTTACTGCCTCCTCGAATACATTCTTCTCTTTGAAATTTTCCTACCCCATTGGGGATTTTGTGCTCTTATGTGATTTCCTTCCATGCTTAGGGTTTTCCCGTGAAGGCATATCAACAACTAGTTTTGATTTCGTAAGAGGACTCTCACATTTTCCTTTGGCTATAGGATGAATAGTTTGAACATTTCTCTTCTTAGGACTTGACACCTCTCTTTCCATAGGCTGTGTTTTAGCTTTTCCTTTTCCTGCCTCTACCTCCTTCTGTGCCCTAGTTCTTACTAGGGTTTCAAGTGGAACATCATAATCAAAATCTGATGAAGAACTTTCTTTTTCAGAGTGCTCTGTTTCAGAGGAACTAATGCCTATGGTCCCTTTTGCTGCAAGAGGATTCATACTAGCGCCAGTACCGGATGTTGAAGCACTAGGGGTGGCTTCAACCATGCTTAATCTCCTGCTAGACCTATGTGGTTGAGGTAAAGCCCTAGATTGTAGCTGCTCAGGTCTAAATTGATCAACATTTATGAATTCCTCCTAGGTCATTCCGGAAGCTACATCATGCAAAATAAATTCAACCAATGATTTAATGAGGCAATGGTGTGAGACAGAGTTGTCCCTACCATTTGAGTTTCAACCACCATGATGGAGAGAAGGTTGTATAAGAGGTTAGGCACATTCATCCTTCTCCCCTGCCTCATGTGACTCAAAAGTTTGAAATGTACTGAATGTAGGTTTGAAAATCGACCTTCAAAAGTGATGTACCTAATAATATGGATGGCTGCCTACTTCCATGGCTCAGGCAGAGAGGTTCTTTTGGCACCCTACTTGTCTATACTGATTGGAGGGTCACCATGTATTATGAATATGGCCCTTGCTAAGTTGGCATCTCTAGAAATAGGGTAATGCTTGCCATTAGTAGGTAACTCTATAAATTCTGCAATTATTTTCTCAATGCCACAATCTCCAACCCTTTTATTGTAGCTTTTCCTTCTAAAAATGTCTGGGAAAACTCTAGTGCAATGCCTTCATTAAAACCGTCTAGCTTTAGGAAATAGTCCAACCAACCATAGTTTCTAAAGTCAGGCAGGCACTGTGCATCCTGCAATAAGGCATCATGAACCAAGGTCTCATTTCAAATTAGTCTGCCTCCCATTGTCTGCAATCAACTGTCACTCTGCAAAATTCCCTTCCTGTAATTCTAGTTTGAAAAAAAATTCTTTTCTGCAGCACTTTGCTAGCTGAATTGTCATGCACCAATGTCGACTGAATTTGCCTTCTCTACTTTTTTTACCTTTTACCACTTGCAATTCAAGATTATGATGGGGTAATAAAAGGGAGTTATGATGAAAAGAAATGGTGGTAGAAATATTGTGTCACATCACAGATGCGAGCCGTCCTTCACTTCAAATTTTAAATCAGCTCAACTAGATTTGTTGACGCAGACAAGTAATGGACTGACATGTGGGAAATGTACCTGCATCTTTCCTTTCCCCCCCAACCTAAATTTGGACATGTGTCCACACATGCCAGATGATAGTAGTGATTTGATAGGGAGGTATGAAAATTATGTGAACATCCATACTAATCGTACATCGATTAAATGAATGCACTAGAAAGATAATTAAGAGAGAAATTAATGCGCACATACCTGAATGTGTGGAGGATACGTTACAAAGATTGTGGATAAAGTACCATTCACTTTTTTAGGAAATAAGTTGAGAAATCAATGATGATGAAGTGGAATGATGTGAGGTGAAATGAAGTGATGGAAGAGAGATAAAGGTGGTGACAGATTGGCGGATGGGTGAAGAAATGGACTTCTACAAAAGTGGAAGTCTTTATTATGACAAGTACATACCTTAATTAGCCAGAAGGAGGGACACTAGGTACACTTCCATTGGTTGTAGGAAGCTCAGGTGTTGCAAGTTGGATGAATTACTGTAGGAACTCTTCTTTGGAAGCTGGCTTGTGATACAATCTGAGACGATGACCATTGACTAGTAACCTGAATTTGATTGGGTCAATGTCGGTGAGCTGAACAACTCCATTGGGAAAGACCTCAAAAACTTCATATGGTCCTAGCCACCTTGTCTATAATTTTCCTGCATTGTCCTGATATTGTGAGTCATAAAGCAATGACCAGTTACTTGGATGAATTTTTTTCTCTTTGATAAATTTGTTATGCCATTTGATTCTTTGATTCTGCATGACCTCAGTGTGGTGCAAGTACGTCTTTCTCATCTCATCTAAAGCACTCAGTTGCATGATTCTTTCTTTTTGTGCCTCAAAAATATTCATCCCTAAGTCTATTGCAGTTCTAAGAGTCTTGTGCTCGAATTCAATGGGCATCATAATTGTCTTCCCATACAATAGCTCAAATGAAGTGAAGCTTGTAGTTGTTTTCTAGGTGGTTCTGTAGGCCCAAACTGCTTCTGATAATCTGTTTGCCCAATCCTTTCTATGAATAGCCATTGTTTTTGTTAGAATGGCTTCAATTTCCTTGTTGGTCACCTCAACTTGTCCATTGGCCTCAGGGTTATAAGGAGTAGAATTTATGTACCTTATGCTATATTCATTGATTAGTGTTGTAAGAAGTGTTGAGGTAAACTGAGCTCCTTGATCAGTTACTATTTCTCTTGGCACTATCATGTGAAAATTTCTTCATAAAGAAATTGTGCAACCTTGTTATCTCTTGCATGCTTCATGGCCTTGACTTCTACCCACTTAGTTACATAATCAGTGCATACCAAGATATAAGACTTACCATTTGATGGGGGATCAATGGGTCCCACAAAATCCAATCCCCACTTGTCAAAGGCAGTGACTACTACTTGGGGGTAGAGTGGCATCTCATCTGATTTGGTTGGTCGGCCCATTCTTTAACACCTATCACATTTCCTTGTATATCTTCCTGCATCCTTGTGGAGTGTAGGCCAATAATATCCCGTGTTCAAAATCTTCATTGCTATCCTTTTGGCTGAAAATTCCCTCCACAGGGTTCATCATGACATGCATGAAAAATGTCATATGTCTAATCTTCCCTCACACATCTTCTCATAACATGATCTGGTCCAGTATAAAACAAGCATCCAACAATCCATGTAAAAGGAAAATATTTTTCAATGAGCACTCTTCTCTCTTTTGGAGAGAAGTGAGGAGGAACTCTCCCTGTCACTAAGTAATTAGCTATGTCAATATACCAGCGCATGTGCACACTAATGGAAAATAGATGCTCATCAGGAAAGAAGTCATCTATGGCTTGATTTTCTTCTGATGTGGTCAGTCTTGAAATAAAATTTGCAACAACATTGGACTTCCCTGGTTTGTCCACAATGGTTATGTCAAAATCCTGCATCAACAATAACCATTTGGCTAACCTTCCTGAGATCAAGGGTTTATTCATGAGATATCTAATGGTTGCATGATCGGTGTGCACAAAGATCTGTTAGCCTGTTATGTAGTGCCAAAATTTGTTTAGGGTGTAGATTACTGCCAACATTTCTTTTTCTGTTACTGTATAATTGAATTAAGCTCCTTGTAAGTTTTTGTTGACAAAAGAAATGGAATTTTCAATGGCTCCTTCTTTATGTCCTAAGATTTCTCCTATAGCATAGTCTGATGCATCAGTATGGATGTGAAAAGGAATTTCACAATTGGGTGCCTTAAGTACAAGAGCATGAGTCAAAGCTGCTTTCAAGTTAGAAAATACTTTGGCACAATCTTCTATCCATTAGAATTCATCATCTTTGGTTAAGAGAGTATACAATGGTGCTGCTATTTTACTGAAGTCTTTGATGAAACACTTGTAATATATTGCATGTCCCAAGAAACTCCTAACATCCTTTTATTTTGTAGGTGTAAGCATATTAGTAATTACCTCAATTTTTGCAAGATCTACTTGAATTCCTTGGTGGTAAATGTAGTGGCCTAGAGCTACACCTTCTTGCATCATCATGAAACACTTCTCACTGTTTAAAGATAGATTTTGGTCTTCACATCTCTATAAGACTTTCCTGAGATTTTCCAATGCTTCACCAAAATCAGCACCATAGGTGGTAAATTCATGCATATAGATTTCCATACAGTCAAGGGAGATGTCTGAAAAATATGTTGATGACTGTTCTTTGAAAAGTTGCAGGTGCGTTGCATAAACCAAAGGGAAGTACTGAATAGGAATATGTCCCCCATGGACATATGAAGGTTATTTTCTCCTGGTCCTTAGGTGCAATTTGGATCTGATTGTAGCTATTGAATCCGTCTAGAAAAGAGAAGTATTGTTTTCCTGCAAGTGAGTCTAGTACTTGATCTACAAAAGGCAAGGGAAAATGGCCTTTCTTAGTAGCAACATTGAGTGTCCTATAATCAACACAAACTCACCATTTTCCTCCCTCCTTGGGCACAATAACCAATGAAGATACCCACTGACAGTCTAAAATGGGATAGATGAATCCTGCATCTAGCAACTTTTGCAACTCTATTTTGACAATTGCTCTTAATGCAAGGTTGATTCTTCTGTGTGGCTGCCTTACCGGTTGACAATTATCTTTGATATATATCCTATGGGTGAAAAGCTTGGGGTCTAGGACTTTCATATCATGATAATCCCATGCAAATGCATTTTGGTGGGTCTTCAACAAATTTTCCAATGTCAACTATTGTTCTTCTCCCAGTTTGCTGTTAATATTCAAATATTTTCCTTCGGACACCTGTACTTGTGTAGTTAACTCTATCATAGTTGTTTCATTAATACATGGTACCTTTAGTTCATATGGCGGCATTGTGTGGAACATACCTATTGCTACAGGAAGTTTGTCTGCATGAAGAGTGGCTGCAAGAGGTTTGTTTGCAGAAATAGTGGCTGCAGGAAGATCAGGTAGAGCAGACATAAGTGTCTTCATGGGATGAAAAAAACTAGATGCATGAGAGGGTGGAGCCTCTTCTACCTCACAATGGTTCTGAATTATATTAGATAACACTTCATCTTCATCTTGAAGCTGCACGAAAGGGCTTCTACCTAACATCATAATCTACGCCACAGAGTTAACTTCCTCAGCCTCTTCACCTACATGTGGCCATACATGATTATCCTCATCATGGGATGGCTGAGTAGGAGGATAAATAATAAGATTTTTGGTGTTCTTGCCATAAAAAATGGTCATGTCACCTGACAGACATCCAATATAAGCATCTGTTGTTGCTAACCATGGCCTTCCAAGGATAATAGGATATGTAACACCCTACCACACAAACCCCATAGGACAAATACAACAATGACAATTTTTTTTTTTGAAAACAACAATTATACACTGCAACATTAAACATTTATACAACATAGATATAATCATAAAGCATTAACCTAATTCTATGGGGTACATGGTGTGTTACTTAAATGAACCCAATAATTAAAAATGATAAATGAAACTAACTAAATCGGAAGGAAGAAATCAGAATAAAACATGATATAAGTATGACCTTCATACAACAAGAATAAGATATAAAATCATAAACATAAATCACATTTTGTTATATTCAACTTCAGAGCTCAAAATTACAAACGTGGAATATATTTCCATAGATGCAACACAATATAAAACCAAAGTTACATTACAAGGCCACTTCCCTTATAACATTGTGAAGGGTACAATCATAATACAAAAGTACAATAATGTGAGAGAATTATTCAAAGGTACAATCTTCTCCATGCGAGCTCTGAGATCACTACAACTGCATCCACGCCACAATCACACCTAGGGACCCAATGGGTGCATTGCACATTTCCACCGGACCATGTGAACTCGAAGGAACACCCCTCGTGCAAGGAGTCGATAAGAAAGAACTCTCAGCCACAAATCAAACATAAAGGACTCACATCACATGACTCAAGCCCACGAAACAACATAAACATCAACAATAATTAAACCAACTCTGGAGGCAACAAGAACAAGGGAAAACAAAGGGGCACAATGGGAGAGTGTAATCACATGGCTTTACATGGATTAACCAGGCTACCTAACATTAGGAACCAACTCCAACTCTGTGGATTAACTAGGCTACCTAACACTAGGAACCGCCTCCATCTATGGTTAACTAGGCAGCCTATCTCAAGGCACTGCCCGATAGGGTGACTCATGCAGAGCCACTTACCTTTCACAGAGACAAGGTAGTGACCTTACCAACTAGGTCTTCCCACCCATCCTTAGCCTTTGAGAGCACTAACGATAGGGGTGAGGTGTATATTTTTATCTTATTATATGATAACTATCCCAACCCACTAGGTAAATTAAATAGGTTTTCACTTAATTAGGGAAATTCTTTCAAGGGTGACCACTTGTACATTGGCTCCAAGAAGAGCAACTCTCTCCTATGGCTGCCTTAAAACAAAACCAACAAATGGGTACCACAATGTACAACCAAAAAGGATCTTAACTCACAACAAGGTACCACCCACAATTACCCACATGGTATCAACATAAACCAAAAAGATGCAACCATAGAAATACATTCACCCTTCCCTAACCTCTGGAGATAACACTAATTCCACCCAAGAAAAAACTAAAATGTCACATTCAATTAAATAACACCACATCATTAACTATAAGGAATTTAAATTATAGATCACACAAATCTCATGTCAAATACACATTTTCATCTATTAAAAAAAATCAAAATAAAGAATTCAATAATATTCCCATTTAACTAAAGTCAATAATCTATTTATTAAATATCTTCCTACTTTTAAATAATTATTTATTAAATATCTAAGTTTACAAACTTGCTAAAAAATCTAATTAAAGAACAACAATGACAATTCCATGATTATTTAGACATAACAAAAATAAACTTTTAAAAATAAAAAATGTTAACTTAATTTAATAAAACCAATTATAAATTTCTCATTTATTTCAATTCTTTAACTATATTTTTTATTTTCTGATTTAAAATCTTTTCCACACAGATTATTCTAAAAACTAATTTTTAATTCTATTCTCCACAGACTAATCTACATTCTTCTTTTTCTAAGATTCATAAAATCTACTCTTAAGAAAAATCATTTCTAAACAAAAACAAACAAATTTAAATAAATGATTAATAAATCCAAAATTTAATCAAAACGAATTATTTTTCACTTTCAACTATTTCTGATATTTCAAAATAGAGTTAGACTGAAATCTGAATCTACAGTATATTTTAAAATACAAATTTTCTTTGTTTCTAAATACAGATTAATTAAAAGGAGACGTCCAATCAGAATTTAACAAATAGCATTTTTCTCATCATAATTAATTTTTTTCCAGAATAAAAACTCATTTCTATGTTTCAATTATTTAATCTCATTGCATGTATATACACTATATGCATACATATATATATACATATGTATATATATACATATATACATATGTACATATGTACATATATACATATGTACATATATATATGTATATATACCAGAATAAGTATATATCAATTCTTCTAATGCTGTTGCAATTAAAGCACAATAATAAACTGAATATTACAATTCACAGAGTATATATACACATACATATATACATACATACATATATATGCATATATATATATATTAAAAATTCTAATCATTATATTTTTTAAAACTATAGAACTTTATAAACATTGATTAATATATCTATATATTTATATATATATATATATATAAATCGAACACAATATAAAAAAACCAAAATTAACAAAGGCTTTTAAAAGGGTTGCAAATGGTTTAAAGGGGGGTGCCAGACTGTCTACACAGCCGACCACCCACCCCAAGCATGGGGGTAGCGCTGCCTTTGGCAGCGCTTCCTTGACATATTCGTGGAGGGAGCTGCTATTGGCAACACTCCCTCCATGAATGGGGGGAGCGGTGGGGGATAAACTCCCCAACCCCACACACAAAGAAAAGGCATCGACAACCAAACAAAAATATAGGCCCGACACAAATAAAGGAGTTTGAGAAATTTTGCTAGCAAATAAATTTTCATGCCACATTAAAACAATATATATATATATTTGCAAAAATTTGAATAATCACAGGATAAATTGGGCATAGCCCCAATGAACAAAACACTCTAGATAGAGATAAACAACATTGGGGAAAAACAGGGAAAGAGAGGATTCTCAGACAAAAAAGAAAATTATAGAGGTTTAAAGCTGAGAAGATTCCATAGACAAAGCGAATCAAAATTTCACTTAAACTCAACAAGAATTCCAGAATAAAAATTATAGGGAGGAAGGAGGGATCTACAGGTAAGTAGAAATAATTACAGAGAAATTGAATTTCTCAAACATTCACAGTAAACATGATTTCTCTTTCAAACATTATTTTTTTTAATTTTTTTTAAACTAAAATTTACAGAGATAAATTTATGAAATTTGAATTACTCGAAGTCCTACGCTAGATTCAATTTGAGGACGAATTGTGCAATTCCAGCCAGCTACAATTCCAGCCGCTTTCCCATGCAATTACCACTTAACACAACATTCCTTCCATTTTCCATTTTTGAAAGAAGCGTCTTCCATAATTAAATTACACCAATTATGCCTTTTTTTAATACTTAATTTCATTTTAATAAAATTGAATTTTGAAAAATAAACAACTAAATAATAATAAATTTAAACAAAATTTCAACTTAATTATAATTTTTTAAAAATATATATTACTAAATCACCTTTTGCTAATAAAATCAAATATGATAATAATTTCCTTATCTTTATTTTTAAAATAATCCATAACAATTAATCTATTTATTTAATGATTTAAATTAAAGGATAACTTCACATTTTACAATAACAATAAAAGTGCTAATGTACACAATAATTTTCCAAAGTATTGATATTATTAACAACATTGAAAATTTAATTAATTTAATATTTTGCACCATAGAATAGCATTTAAATTAAAATCATAAAGCACTAGACCAAGCCATAAACACAACTTACAAAACTCATGAAAGAAAATGACTTAATTTAAAATCATACCCACACGAATGAAGTACGGATAAGACATGAAAAACCATTGGACCAACCACTGACATAGACGGGGGTACTTTCTTACCAACTCCCTAACCACATCAAACCATTGGGTATGTAGAGTGCGCTCAGACCCGACAATGCGGGTGGAGTCGACACCCGGTACTTGCATTCCAACATAACACCAAATGTCGAACAACATATACATATGCATATAAATCATAATCAAACATATTGTGAAAGAGAATTGTGGTGAGGCAGGGCGCTCACGGATGAGTGATGCCACCCCGTCTCCTTCACCCGAATCAAATACAGTAATCAAAATCTAAATATCACATCATCAATATAACTCACATACTAACATCATCATAACATGAGTATCCCCCATATAGGTCCAACTATCATAAGAAAATAAACATAACTGTCTACCATGCCAAACACATGGTGAAAAAGATGTCTAATAGAGTATCTAGTAAGCATCAAACATAATCAGAAACCACAAAGAATTAGAACACACACAAAGCAGTATCGAAAGTATTAGAAACATGAGAGGCACTACAAGATACCCACCTAGTGTAGCTTTAGGAGAAAGAATCATGAAGTTAGCTAGATACTCTTAAGAATCTAAAATCACCACAAGGTCCTCTACTATGCCATCGGGCTTAACAATGGAACTATCAGCAAGCTGTAGGATAGTAGGAGTGGATATCATACTTACAATGTTTAGCTACTATAGGATGTCTTTAGTCATCACATTTATTGTTGCACCCAAGTCAATCAAAGAATTCTTTATGTGTATCCCATTTATAATAACTTCAATGACAAGACTACTTGGATCATTGTACTTGGGGATAGTTACTTTTCCAAGCATGATGTCAGCCAGTTGTCCCACTACATGAACTATAGTTGGGTCTTTCTTTTTCCTGCCCAAATTCTTGAGGCACGCTTCTTTGATTGATTTTCCATATATAGGAACATATTTTATGGTCTGGAATAGGGGTATCTAGACACATATATGCTTCAACTAGTCTAGAATGTGAAAAGTGGTGTCCTCCTTGTCTTCCTTTTGTTTGGAAACTTCCAATCTCTGGGGGAATGGTGGTTCTTGTGCCATTTGCTTGGATGGAACTGGTTCAAGATTTTTAGGTGCACCAAGCTGAATGGGAACATCCAGAGGTTCTTCTTCTCCCACAGGAAGCTAAGTGATGATGGGTGTGGAAGGAGCTGGAAAAGTAGTTCCTGAACACAAATGTATGTCACTTAAACTCATAACATATGCAAGAAATTGATTTGGATCAACAGAGTATACAGGTTGCTACTGTGGTTATTATTTGGGTTAGGTATGGGATGGACTGGTAACTAAGTGGGTTTAGGTTCATTTTAGCTGAGATTAGCAGGGGGAGGCATGATAGTAGGCGGTTGCATGTAACTAGTTATCTAGTTTGGCCATTGTTGTCCACCTCTCCATTGAGATGTTTGTTGCCAGTTTCGTGGAGGTGGCTGCCAAGGTCCTTGAAATTGCTGCCAATTCCCTTGAGGTTGCTGCCAGCCAAGCATTTGGAGGGTTACCCCAAGACTGTGGTGGATATCTTCCATAGCTAGATGGACATGGGGGCTACCACTGGTTACTAGATGAAAAAGAATTAAAATATAGCCCAACAAAAGATAGTGGATCTGGTGGCATATGTTGTCTTGGAGCCCATGGCATTTTTTATGCAACAAAGTAAACCTGATCTTCCTCAGTCTAAATTGGTTTGAACTTAGGTGGAATATTCTTGTTGTCAATGTTAGCTACCATCTTGCATCTACAGTCCTTCTTCTTTTTTCTACAATAAGGGCAATATTCTATCAGCATTGCCTCTGCCTCCTCATGTTTATTTTTGGCCTGAATTATATCCAGTTGAGTAGCTAGATTATTTATGATATCCTGCTTGAAATCTACTAGCAAATGAGTAATATCCATCCTTGAAACTCCACTGGTGGATGACTTACCCATAGAGGATTGGTAAGCTCTCCCTTTCTTTGAAGTTGCCCTAGAATAGTTTTGGCATATCTTCTTGATATCCTCCCAAGGAACTTGAGTGATATCTCCTCCTTCCATGAGGTCCAAGGCATCAGTGAAAATTTCATTAATTCCTCTCAAGAAAAGCAGCTTATGTGAGTCTTCATTGAGTGTATGGTGTGGATATTTCTGCAGACAAAACATAAACCTTGAAATGAAATCCTCCAGAATTTCATCTTCCTTTTGCTACATTCTGAAAATGTCATCTCCTCTCATAACACTGTCCCTGCAATACTCTTTGTATTTCTCAAGGAAATTTGTCTTCATGTCCTCCCAAGTCTCCACAGTATCTCTACCAAGGCTCATAAACCATCTCAATGCAACTTCTTTCAAAGTGGTAGGAAATAGCTTAAGCCTATGGGCATTAGTGGTATAGTCATAACTTCTGCAGAGTATATCAAACTCAAACAAGAATGTATCAGGATCTTTTGTGACAAGTCCATAGAAATAAGGAAGGACTAAAGCAGGGATATTTTGAGGTTGTCTACTTCATTCTGATGAGCAATGAGAAAAGGAAAAGCTGGATGGTTTTGCCTGTTAGGCCTATTTCCATTTACATCAGCCATGCCTGATTGATGAAGTTTCAAAGTAAAGGGCTCTTCAACTGGATTTTGATCTTCAAGGGAAAATTTAGAACTGGTTAAGTCAGGAAATGTATCAACAAAGGGGTTTGGCTCTTCTTCTTCTTCATTTCTGGGCAGATTTGGATGCTCTACTAGCCAAAATGGTTCTGGATTATTAGGAAGGAATCTCCCATAAACATCTCTTCTTCTTCTATGCATGCAGTATCAACTCAGCATCATCCAACTCACACAAAGAATTGGTGAAATAATAGTGGATCATAACTTCTAAATACTAAGAGAAAACTCCAGAAATACTACAACAAATAAACTAGAAATGACTCCAAAGAACTCTCTAGTTTGACACCATCCCTGACAATGGCACCAAAAATGTCAGCCTCCTACAATGATTTTAATAACTAAGCCTTTACAGTTGTGATTCAAAGATTGGACATATAACCTGAATAGCCATTTTAACCATCATGAAGGTGCATTTAAATTGTCAACACAGGGACGTGAACTTGAAATGGGTCAGCACAATATGTGCACTAGGAACTTCAAAGTAGTCATCTTCATTCTACAACTAAGAAAGATTCAATACTGAAAGTAAATTGCATGGAAATGAACAAAGTAAATGTTGAACATCACTCAATAATTAAACTAAGCTGAACATGCATGATAGTAATGAAAATATGAGCAACAAATAGGAAACTACTCTGTCTACTTTAGCTGCACGAATAGTCACATAATAGAATTCTAGTGGCTGCAGGAGCAGTTAGTGCCAAATTCTCAACTAAGTACTAAACATAAAATAATAACTAATCTAGCTAAACTAAAGAACGAATTACTCAAAAAGTGGCCCCCCTTGGATGAGTATCCTCTAAAACTAATATAAACTCAAATGCTCAACTTAGAACTTCATCTTATTCATTGGGAAATGCAAATACAAAAGAGTAGCATGTCTAGAAATGCTATATTATCAGATCTTACAACATCAATAACTCAACAACTCTATGACCTTCGAAGAAGGAAGATTCAAACTTTATTTATGCTATCAACTAAACAAGGCAGTCAACTCCCACTAACTGAGAGGACGCCATTTAGAGAAAATAGATAAAAGAAGAGAAGGGCGGTTACACATGTAGGAAATCCGATCAGACATGCATGTCCAAACACAGAATCAACACTGTAGTAATTCCCACAACTGCTCAACATCGTGAAAGACCAATATAAGGCGGTTACATGTGGCTGATGTGGGAATCTCCTGCTGTCATCTTTTAGTTGACCCTCAAATGATTCTTTTGCATGACCAGCTGGCAACTGCATTTCTCAATTTAGTATCCTCAAGTATGTCTACATGGCAATGTTAGTACACATAATAATTGCACATCTATAACCACCTTAAATAAAATTCATTAACCACATGAAAAATTAATATAGATACTCCACACAATAGGCTAATTTCATTAAAACTAGCAAAAATGGAATTAAACTCAATGTCTATAGTTTGAGGGAAATTCTATAGAAATATCAACATTTAATATCAAATTCCATGTCAACTTCAGAAAATAAACTATAGATTCTACCCAAATTTGGACCAAAAACTAGGCTCATCAAAAGAGGCAAATGTTCTTGATGTATATTGGAGAGAAGCAATCCACACTGCTGTTTACATTCTTAACAGAGTTCAAATCAGAGGTAACAACTCAAAGACTCCTTATGAACTATGGACTGGTAAGATTCCTACTGTTAAGTACTTTAAGGTGTTTGGAAGCAAATGTTACATTAAAAGAGATGATGAGAACCTTGGGAAGTTTGATGCAAGATGTGATGAAGGTATTTTTCTTGGATATTCAACTAATAAAAAAGCATATAGATGCTTCAATAAAAGATTGAGGAAAATAGTTGAAAGTGCAAATGTAAAAGTCGATGAAGCTATGCATAGACTAGTTGAAATAAGTGAAGTTGAACTAGATGATCCTATCCGCGGAAAAATACAAGAAGAGGAAAAGGAGGAGAAAGAAGAAAGTGAAGAAGAGGAGATTTCAAAACTTTCTCCTAAGACTCCTAAATATGTATAGAAGAATCATCCGAAAGAACAGATAATTGGAGATAAAAGTGAAGGTGTAAAGACAAGAAGTAAAGTTGTAGCAGTTAAGGTAAATTTTTGTTTACTTTCTAAGATAGAACCTAAGACTATGAGTGAGACATGCAAATATGAGATTTGGGTTAGAGAAATGAAAGAGGAATTGCATAAGATAGAGAAGAATCAAACATGGGAACTGGTTCCTAGACTAGTAGCCAAGAATGTAATTGGTACAAAATGGGTGTTCAAGAATAAATTGAATGAAGATGGTGAAGTAGTAAGAAATAAATCAAGACTTATATGCAAAGGTTATTCATAGGTTGAAGGAATATACTTTGAAGAGACATTTTCCCCAGTGGCAAGAATGGAGGCCATTCAGATGTTTTTGGAATTTTTGCTCATAAAGATTTCAAAGTGTACCAGATGGATGTTAAGTCTATATTCTTAAATGGACAATTGGAAGAAGAGGTGTACATGGAAAAACCGGAAGGATTTCAGTTATCAGACAAACTGGAAATGTTCTACAAGTTGAAAAATGCAATATATGGACTTAAACAAGCTCTCAGAGCATGGTATGCAAGGTTGGAAAAATATTTGACACAACAAGGGTTCAACAAAGGCTCCATGGACAACAATCTCTATTTCAAAGTTGAAAGAAATAGAATGTTGATAATTGTGGTGTATGTTGATGATATTTTCTTTGGAGGAAATGAAGGTATGTGAAAGAAATTGCAGAGGAGATGCAAAAAGAGTTTGAGATGTCTATGATTGGTGAGTTGAATTTCATCCTTAGAATTCAAGTGAATCAAACTGATAAGGGAATATTCATTTCACAATCTAAGTATGCTAAAGAATTGATGAAGAAGTTTGGAATGGATGATTCCAAACCGGTCTGTAATCCTATGGTGATTGGATGCAAACTGAGTAAGGATGATGATTCCTCTAAAGTTGATCAGAGCATGTACAAATCTATGATTGGTGGACTGCTATATCTTATTGCTACTAGACTGTATATCATGCATGCAGTATGTTTGGTTGCTATATTTCAAGTAGAACGTGAGGAGACACATGTTATAGCTGTGAAGAGGATATTCATATATCTAAAGGGGAATCCATATTATGGTCTATGGTATCCTAAGGATACTGATTTCACCTTGAATGCCTATACTGATGCAGATTGGGCTGGTTGTGTAGATGACCGGAAGAGTACAAGTGGTGGTGCATTATTTCTTGGAGGAAGATTGGTCTCATGGTTAAGAAAGAAACATGATTCAGTTTCTTTTTCCACTGTAGAAGTTGATTATATTGCAACAACATCCTACTGTACAAAGGTACTTTGGATGAAGCAAACATTGAAGGATATAGGTGTGATATGTGATGAGCCTATCCATATCTTTTGTGACAATACAAGTGCAATAAAAATTTCAAAGAATCTGGTGATGCATTCTAGGACAAAGCATATATCTATCATAAATCATTTCTTAAGGGAGAAGGTATTAGAAAATGAAGTTAGACTTGAACATGTGTCTACTAAGGATTAGATTGCAGATATATTTACTAAGGCTCTTCTGAAGGATACTTTTGAGTATCTCAGGGGGAAGTTAGGGGTTACCGCCCATCCTTCCTTAAACTAGGTGCACATGGAGGTGCATCAGTCCAGTGGATCTACAAATTCTTCATTTGTCTGGACTGATGATTGATGTCTACTCCTTATGGGGAGTAGAGAGTATCATTGTTGTAGTATGAGATGTGGGTGCACTTCTAAGGGAGAGTGATCATAGCTTTATATGGCATAAGTTTCATGCAAATTTTTTCTTTGCCATTGATGTCAAAGAGGGAGAGAGAGTCATGTGAAAAATCCTATTTAAACCTAGAGAGAGAGTCATTTGAAAAAATTGAAAGGGAGAGATAATCTTGCAAATCTGAAAAAGAAAGGGAAGAAGAAGCAGAAGAGTGTGTTAGCTGTCTTTGATGTTTTTTCACATCATGTGTTGCCATCAATGACAAAGGGGGATATTTTTGCAAGTATGAATGTGTTTGGTGGTGTTATCATTAATGTCAACACAATTTAGAGTGATTGCAGGTGGTACATGCATAGTTGAGATACTATATAAGTGTTGAGAGTAATGGAGCTATATTTATGGTGTTTCAGTTGTGTTGATGTCAAGTGCTTTTGAGAAAATTAATAAACAATGAAGACATTGTTGTGTGTGTGTTTTGATATTGTGCTTTGCATTTCTTCTATATTGACCCTATGCTTGTGTGGATCTATAGCATTCTTTATGGGATTCAATGGATAATATATCCTGATTTTTAACTTCTAGGTTGATGGAGAGTGAAAGATGTGTTCACCAGTGTGTGAACCGATTTGACAGAACTGTTTGTCTGTGGACTAGGAGAGATGTCTCTTCTCTGTAGTCTTATGGTGGTTTGTCTCAGATCTTATAGATCTAGAAGAGGTTTAATATTTATGTTTTCCATGTACTAGCAAATGTGCTTGTGGTTTGGTGCTCCAGAAGGCTTGTTCTAGAGCTATTATGTGTGTCTACACGATTTGGTTGAACTGTTGAAGAGTGTTCTGTGTATAAAGATTGTTGTAGTAGTTGTAGATGTATTTGAAGGTTTCTAAGAGGTTTTCTAGTGTCTAGTGAAGCGTGTTGTGTGATCCACGTGTTATCATCTTGTTGTGGATGCACGTACTTCAAATTTCATTGGTTTTTTCATTAGGTTTGGCCAACCTGGTGTTTACACATTACATGGAGAATAAGCATTGAATAAGGAAGTGCGTGATTGATCCAAGATGTTTTTGGGTCCTAATTAAGTATGTAATCGGTCCACTCTCATTCTTATCCACCACGAGAATGTTGAGTTGCCGACCTAATTTGAATTTATAAAATAAAGGATGTGTAGCCGACCTCGAAGAAATTTTTCAAGATCGAAGATGGTATAAATACAAGTCAATATGTTGTGAATTAAAAGCATGAAGTGTGAAGTGTGCAAAACAAGTGTGAGAAGCAGAGTGTGTGAAAGTGAATCAAGGTAGCAGTACTTTGATATGTTAGATTCTTGAAAGCAGTGAGCTGAGGGTGTCTGCAATCCTTTGATTAGGCTACGAATGTGTAGAACCTATTGTGGTGGATTTTCTATTGTCCTTCTTTGTTTGTAGGTAATAATCCTCCTTCTGGATAGTTATTCCTTTTTGTAGGCAGTGAGACTTTTTATCTGGATAGTGAGTCCTTTATTGGTAGTGAGCCCTTAGGCAGTGAGTCTTTGTAACCGATTTTTGTATTACTATTATATTGTGAGTTAATCCTCACCGTGGTTTTTCCCTCATTGGGTTTTCCACTTAAATCTGGTGTCTCTGGCATTTGCTTTTTTTTATCTGTATTTCATGTTTATACTTAATAATAGATCAAAGTTAAAGTGGAATTGATTAAGGTCAAAAGTAAAAGTAATTTGGTACAATTGATTCACCCCCCCTCACAGTTGTCTTGTGCATTTCAACAAAATTCAACCAATATGAGGTATTTGCATGGAAAAAAACACTTGGAAAAGCTTTGGGTAAACATATGTAAGCAAATTTAACATTTAGGGAAGGCCATTTTCGCTTGCACCCTAGCAAAATTTGATCACTAGCACACTGATGATCATGTCAAGGGTGGAAATAATAAAAAAGATGAATATGAGATGAGCATTCCGGATATCATTGTTGCAAAGGGTGGTAGGCTATGGTAGTTGAAAACTGAGCAAAAACCCACCTTTTGATTGAACCTTTTATTTGTCAAATTCTTGGGAATGGATAGGGTTAAAATGTTTGTAGAAGGGAATAGATTGGGAATATTCTTTTAAATTTTCAACTTTTACTATTGTCAATTTAGTTTAAATTTTAGGGGTGTCACTAATGGATTCACCATGGTGTGATTCAAAAATAGTGTGTCCCACTTTTTGCCCTAATTCAGATGCTCAAAATCATTTTTTTAGCATTTTTCAATTTGTATCAATTATAGGGAACAAACTGTCAAGAATTCAAGGACGATGTAAACTAATGAGTTGTATAATTTTCTATGTATATTCAAGCTATTATTTTTTTAATAATTATTTCTATCAATTTTTATTTTATTTTATTTTTCATTTTTTATTGAGTGACATTATTTCATAATTCAAAACTTTCACTACAAATAAAAACATTCATGATTTATTGGAATTGGAGTATTATCTCCAATATCTAGAGCATGGAAATTTTTTAGTAATTTTATATTTGTAAATTACAACCAAGAGAATTTCTCTCAATATATTATAAAAACCAAAAAATTACATCATTTGTCATGTCTTACAAATTTTATAGCGTATATATAGTCTTTTAATATGCATAGGAAATCCAAAAACTAGGTACGATATATTCTATCAAAATATAAACATCTATAAAGTTATAGTATGAACTTTGTATTTTATCTTATAGGCTTTAATTTGAGCTAGTGGAGATGAATTCTTGCATCCACGTCATACCATCCGTTTCAACAAGCCCCAACGCTTTCTTTAGAAAATCCACACCATTGATGCATTTTTATGTTACTATGGATTCAATCCAGGGAAAAAGGATACAAAAAAGGGGTTCTAGTCCACCATTTCACCTATCTCCAAAAGCTTCTAGAAATTAGTAGTTCTAGGGATACTATTTTCATAATGTGTGACCTCCAAAACTTTGTTGAGCCCAAAAATATTTCTTGTTTATGCTAGCCATAACCATGCTCTTGATTGTGTCCTTAAGTTCCCCCAAATCCAATAAAACCACTACACACATTGAGGACACATAATTGGTTACCTTGTATCCATGAATTCTTCCCCAAGAACCCATTTAATGGTAAATATATTAATTCCACTATAAGTTTTGAATATACTTCACAATTTTTGTTTTGATATCAACCTAAGGAATGCCATTTGTTGTTGGAAAAAGTGAGTTTGATGAAGGTATCCATGAAAACCAAAAAATTAGAAGCATATCACTACTAAGATACTTTCAAGACAAAAACTTGGAAAGTGAGTAAGGTACCCATACAAAAAATAAATCACATTGAAAAGAATCCATCAATCGAGCCAATATGAATGATTATTATTAATATTCATACAATAGAACTCCATCACATGCTTCTCACTACCAACCACAACTATCTATAATTGTTCAAAATGATTCAACAATCACGAGTTTTTAATAATGCCAATATTTTCTTATCCTTCAAATCCACCCTAAGTACCTCAAATATTTCAATCGTTGAATTGACTAGGGAGTTAGCAATGGAGTTGGCTTCTCTAAAAATATAATTAAAAGTGTAATTTCCTAACCTATCAAGCAAATAAATCACCATATTAAGGATATAATTTAATCTCCAATTTGCATCTTCTTAACCCTTACTACATCGATAAACGTTAATAAGTCTCCTTCAATCATGATTTTTTATAAATTAAACTTTAGGAATAATTGTAAACCCAAGAGGTATGCCATAAGTTTAGCTTCATTATTTGTTTCATGTTTTAACCTTTTGGATGTAGAAAAAACCACATTTCCCTTCCAATCCTAGACCTCACATATAGACCCTAAATTTTTTAGGTTTCCTTTGGAGGACCCATCAAAATTTAGTTTATGTTACCCCTCTAAGGGTGGGTCCATTTCAACTCTTGTTGTCTTGTTTGGTCTGAATCATCTCCCTTGTTAGCCAAAAAGTAGAACAATGAAGACATTGCTAGGGAAAATATACCACATCTTACTCCAAAGCACTTGTAAATCCTAATATTGTAAAGATACCATCTAGACCAGGTGTAGAATAGATGGATCACATCCCATCCCATAGATATATGTATAGGAAAAGATAGGAATGATAGAGTATGTATATATAGATGTGTATATCTATATGTGAATAAATAATAGATGAATATATGTAAGACCTTTGTATGAATTGTATATCAATGTATACGAATTATATGTGAGAAAGGAAGAAATTAGGAAAACTATAATGTTAGATATATTGTACCCTTTTGAACATGATTGATATAATTATTTATGGAATTATATCTAATTAAGGTTATCTATCAATCTATGAATATCTAGTTAAGTTATTCTTGTGTTTGAATCAAAGGGTTCTTACATTTATATTATTGAGTCTGGGGTATAAAATACAACACTCAAAAAGTACTCGGGGCTCAGAAAATTGGTCTATGTTTCCCCATATTTCTTTCTAACATTGGTTTCATTGCTAAGACCCTAGTTTTGTGGTATAAAGGATAGTAATACCTAAAATTTTACAAATTTAAATCAAACATATAAAAATAAAAAAAACGAGGATATAAAAAACAACAGAACTATCCTCTTGGTGCTTACCCTATGAGAGAGGTTTAGGAACCAAGGCGATGGAGAATGGAAAGGGGGAGAGATTCTCAAAGGTATCTTTGAAGAGATGTGACTTCTAAAGAAAAACTACCAAATAACTACCATGGGAAACAATAAAAGGATTAATGAAACCCCAAATCAATCACACCCATGGCAAAAAGAGATAATATAACTTTAAGAAATATTAGAGAACAAATTGAATTTGTAAGAAAAATAAATATAGCAAGCCCAAATGGAGAAGAGAGACAACAACAATAGAAGAATGAGAGAGAAGAAAGACACCATAGAAGAATGGAAATTGTGGAGAAAATGGGAATTGAGTGTGCCAATGAAGGTGTTGTTGAGCACACCAATGGGCGTACTACCAATAAAAAGTGAGAAGAAGATCAAAATAAAGAATGGAAAACTTTGAAAAGATCAAAATTATGTTGGGAAAGAGTAGGAAAAATGACAACTAGTATAAACAAGAATATTAACAAGTATGGAGAATCTAGAAGATTTCTATTAGGGCCTTGTAACAATACAAAGACTCCATTATTACCAAAACCTTCAAATAGTCTAACAATTAGATATGACCTATCAAACCTAACTATTAACCTGGATGATAGATTTATGAAGTTTTTAAAAACTCCATAGAAGAATATTTCAATTCAAGTAGAATATTTAGAATAATTAGTCAACATGAGTATAAGGAAATTGAAAGAAGAATAAATAAGAAAAATTAGAGAAAATAGATTAAATTTTGGTAAAGAGTTATGTTTAAAAACAAATAAAATAACACTAAAAAATAAGAAAATGAAAAGATATTTTGAAGTTTCATAACCCCCTAACTATAATCCATCCCCTTAGCCATATAAGAGTTGACAAATTTTGAAAGAAGAAATACAACTAGGCAAGGAAACACGAGAAGAAGAAGGAAACAAAGTAGAGTGGGAAGAAGTACTTGGAAAATAATATCTTGATATAAAATTGGCAAGAGACAAGGGTAAAGAACAGAAAACCTATATTGTTAGAAAGGTAAAGAAAGAGAAAGAAGAAAATCCTAATCCGCAAATTCGAAAAGTTGGAATTAAAGAGAGAAAAGATAAGATGAAATCATAAATCAAGATCCTGATATTTGGAAAAGATACAACAAAAGTCGTAGAACACATATTCTTACTATAATCTGTATGGGAAGGGTAGGATATTTATGAAGATAAACCAAAACTACTTGACTTTATATCTTCACTCAAAAAGAAGTATTAGATTGGTATGAGAACATCTATCCTAAACATGGGAAGAGCTCTAGAATGAAGTAAAACAAGACTTCCTAGCGAACTTTGACACTCTAGAAATTCCAATAGAGAGTACAAGTAAAATGAGGGATCTAGTACAAAAGGAAGAAGAATCAATAAAATAATATGACAAAAGATCCAAAGAATTTTCTTTGAAATTAGAAGAATCATTGACAAAGAGGCAACATATAGAGTGGTTCAATTTTGGACCAAAAAATTATATAAGAGTAACTTTGGATGGTAGAATATTCAATACTTATATAGACCTAATCACCATAGCCTATTGCATTAAAGCCCAAAATTGGCATAGGCCTCAGAAGGGTGAGATAAAAAAATATTGAGAAGTTACAACTTGTGATAGAATAACTAACCATACATAACTCAATTTTAGCAAGGGGAGAAACAAAGAAAAAAAAGAATTTTTGTGCACACATTGCACAAGGGAAGGAAACCTCTAGAATGGTTGTCCTAAAGCACATGAAGGAAGAATGAAAAGCACACTAAATGTACAATTAAAGAAAATAATAGCCAAGAAAAAATCAATATATTATGGAACATACTAAGAATGGGATAGTCACCTCATAGAGGATTGTCTTGCAAACCAATTTTAGATCTAGAACACACATAATCATCCCGATCCTAGATGTCCTATGAATCAAAACTATAATACAAACATAGATATGAACATGGAATATGTCAAAAGACTACCAAAAAGACCACTATACGATACACGATATATGCAACCACCATGGAGGGATAACAAAAGTACATATACATTAAAAAGTAACCCTCCATAAGACTATATGGGAGATAATAGACAATCCAATTACAAAGGAGGAAGATGAAGTGGAAGAAACAATTTCCAAAGGAGTGATGCCACATGTTACAACTGTGGGAAAGTAGGTCATTATGCCACAAAATGTTGGGCATAAAAGAGAAAAAAAATCCTTTTTGTGGATATGACTCACGTGATATATTTAAATGTGATAAGGCACAACAATACTATCAGAATACATCACACTCAAAAAGTGATGATCTATGACAATAAAGGAGCCAAAGTGATTAGAAGAGTATTGTAAGGAGTAAAAAGCTGCCAGATAATAGATAGATGGTCATCAAATGCATCCAATACAAATTATTTTGGAGAAGAACAATCACTGCAAATAAAAATAAAATAAAATCTAGAATAAAGAACAAATCTACAATGTTAAATAGATAGGGAATGAATACAAGAAGACATAGAAGGGAGATTGAAGATATTACTAAAGAATGAAAACCAAAAGAAGAGGAGCATAAATACTTTCAGCCAAGTAAGAAACAACATGATATGATAGGAGATAAATCAATTCAACAACAAAAAGATGAGATAACATGTTTTTCAGAAGAAGAAGTGATGATGTTGAAGAGTTTAGCCTCATTGGCTCAACAAAAAGATTTTTTAGTAAAATTGAAATAGTTAGGAAAATAGTGGAATAAACAAAACAAGTACATCAATTTGCATAATACCAAAATTGGAATAATGGTCCTTTATTAATTATCGCAAACCCAAATAACAATAAAGTTAAACATGTCATGATAGATCTAGGTGTGGACCTAAATATCATTCTAACAATTATTCAGGAGAGGCTAGGAAAACCTAAGCTCATAAGAACACACATGAATATTAGTTTAGTAGATGGTTCTGACATGGAAATTTGTGGAGGTAAACACAAAATGAATTACACACATTTTTAATTTTTAAGTTAAAGAGATGAAGGAGCCTTTTAACACTTTTAGAGCATTTCTTGGACTAAGATGGTTTATAAATTCTAATTGAATAATAGAATCTAGGAAGGAAGAAATATCTTTGGTGGATGATAATAGAGTAGTCCACATTCCATTAGGGGAAAGAGAAGATAAAAAATATGTAGAGGAAATTACACAAGATAGAGAATAAGAAGATCCCAAAAACCTCTACTCAATCTCAAGATTACCCACCACAGAAGAGGAGGAAGATCCCAATAGCTTCGAGGAAATTTAATTAGAAAGTGACAGTGATAGTACTAATAATGAAGATTTTTTAGAGGCATGGATACAAGGAGAACATGAGATAAAATCCCAAAAGGTCTATGGTTTCTAGGGGGAATTTATGGTACATAAAAAACCTAACACACCTCCATAAATTACCACAAATACAAGAAACATACTGCAAATGCATAAAAGCATCATACAAACACTAATCTGACATGTTTTGGACTCGCCCGTGAAGAAAAAAATACTTAATACACCAAAATATTGTGACCTTTAGAACAAACAAGGCTATCTAAAATATAATATCAATAAAATAATTTGACATAGGAAGATAAATCAGAACAAGACAATTGCAACTCTAATAGCTAAATCACAATATCCACACTTAAAGGGTAGGCCTGAGTTTGAACATCAATTTCCTTGACCTAACCTTAAACACATAAAATGAGGGATTGAACAAAATTATTAGATAACCACATTAATATAACTTAAATAAAATTAACATATCAATTTACTATAGTCCTCCCATCTACTACAAAAGAGTAAACACTCACCTAAAAAATAGTCTTAGAAAGAAAACGGGTAGAAAAATGTGGGAAGGTGGAAAGACAACTAGACAATTTATTACACTCACCTCACATAAAGTTATAAATATCCCCTCCACCACCTCACTCCCAATCATTACACATTTTATTTTTCTCAAGATCTTGCACTCCCACCACTATGCACTAAAACCCTAGATCATCCACACTCCACTACAAACCGTTCAACTACTATAATGGCCACACCTATTCTTGTGGATGTTTCCCAAAAACTAAGGCCAAATTATAAATGATTCCCATACAAGGAAATATAGATAGACCCAATAAGGGATTTCTCAAAAGTTCCTATGTAAGTGATATACATAGAAGACATCAAAAAATATATCCAAACACCCATCACAGAGATAGATCATACAAAATTTGAATTCCTAAGGCTAACTCTTCTACGACAAGGCACTCAACTATATATTCCCTAATTCAAGAACAACTTAGAGAAATGTTTGGACGTATGGAAGGAAGGAAGTTCTCAATTTCATCGGATAAGAAGAGTGGGTCCAGATAATCTTGAGCAAATTTCATGATGAATTCCTCTACCTAGACCAATCATACTAGATCTCAAAGGAGGCTATCCAGGTAGTTACAATCTTATGGGCTTTGGGGGAAATCATGTTGAAGAAAGACATTATGAATGTATAGGTCACTCGGCTAACAGTAGTAACTTATGATGGCCAAAGCTTAGATATTATCAAAATCATTAACCTTGTAGTAAAAAATGCCACCATGGGCATAACTTACAAAGTCTACTACACTAATTCAGAGGATTCCACCACTGCAACTATCATTCACATGGTGTATTAGATGGGAACAAAGGGAAAAAATGTAGATCTATGCGAGGCATTGCAAAAAGAAATATTCAAGAATATATAGCACATAAAATAGTACCACTATTAGTTCAGGTATGGGACTTTGTTAATTTTCCTCACCTTCCACTTTATGAAGCAATTATTTGGGTTTGTGGGGAAAAGCTGGGATTGAACCTAGCTAGTGGCAGCCTAGATCCAAGACCGTGTCAAATATTTCCAAGATTCCACCTCATTTATCGGGGTTCTTCAAATCCGTCTAACAAAAGCTCTAGGCTATGGAACACATCTCCTATGAGGTGGTTCACTAGTATATCAAGTATATAGTCTTCCTCATAGATAAATATTACACATTTATGGAAGTCATTGAGCCTTGAACCTCATGGATACCCCAACTTCCATATGAATTATCTAATGCTGAGATCCATAATTATGCCTCTACACTCCTCAACCGCCCAAAATATTCACAAGCTAAGAAGTTCACCACTTATCGAGAATTCATGGATAGCCTAACAAAGAAGAAGGACGAGGAATATTTTGATAAAAATAAGGAGAAGTTGCATGAGAAATGGGGCTTTCCAAAGTAGGAACCAGAGGAGTAGAGTACATCCACTCCATGAAGGTCCAGAAGACTCCAAAGTGGCACCCCACCTACAGAACCTTCACAAGGAGAGAGCAACCGACCAAGGAAGAGGACACTCCTGACCACTCCTCCCAAGAAGGAATCATTAGAAAAGGAAGTTGAATAATCCCTCTTACCAATGAGTCCATAGAAGAAATATAAGTGAAGGAAGGAGAAGGCACATAGAGAAGTATCTCCATACATGACATAGACAAAGAAAAGCAGACAATACCAAAGAACACTTCCATTATAGAGACTATAAATATCCATGAAGTCTCCCCACTGGTAGATGAAGACTAGTTTTATAGTGATTTATTACAGAAGGAGGTAATGGACATGACACTACAGAAGTACCCCAACATGGTGGGTCTAAACCAACAAATTACAAAAAGGGCGATCATTAGGTATATGATTGCATCAAATACAACCTTGGAAGATTTGATTGATTGATTTTTAGACCCCCTAACTACTACATTGAAAAGGAGAAGGGAGAAAAAAAGGAAAAAGAGGCGTGGTTGAAAGACTTATCTATTAGAGAAGTGGTTTCTATAGTGACCCCTCCACGAAAGAAAAAGATAACAAAAATTCAAACCAAGGAGCTCCAATCCAAACAAATATTGGATAAGCTAACGATAGAAAAACCAAAATTAACTTAGGTGGCACAAAAAGAGATCAAAGAAGCTATAGATAAATCTTACAATACTTTTCATGAGGAAGAAGCAAAATATCAAGCCACCACTTTAGAGTCAAAACAATCTTTTCCCCCTCTACAATTTAAGACACAATCTTCCTTTGTCGCATCCTTAATGCAGTCCATCAAGGACTTCTTGGCCAGAAAAAAGAAGATACAACCATGATATCTTCCCAACTATTAAAAATTCCATTAGTACGGTAAGAGGTGGACCTTGTGAGCATATCACCCTTGAAAAAATTTCAATTGGGTGATATCTTACACTGAACAAGGGAAGACATCTTGAAACATCATGTGGAGATATCTGACCAACTAGAGGAGCTAGTAAATGAGATACATGAAAAATTTCCTAACATCCAAGGAGAATCAACAAAACCTTGTGTAGCATAGTTAATTTTTTTGGTAGGAGTAATCAAGGATACACAATCACAGAAGAAAACACTTGGGAAACAAATACAGGTATACATTTAGAAGACAAGAACAAATAAGGAAAGGAAGAAGTGCACTACTGCACACTCTACTTTGGAATAATATATCAATACCTTAAAGAACATAGAAGGGGATTTTAATTCCTTATATCAATTCTATTTATAATGCCCAATAGTGACAACAAGAACCAAGGCTTAGATGGACCAGCTGGAAGTATAAATTCTTCAAAGAGCCACAACTTGTTATGTATTACAAGATACAAATAGACAGTCTAGAGTGTAAATAGAAGTACTACATGTATAGTTCCAATAACTACAAGACCAAAGAGATAGGGTCTGACACAAATTATGAAAACTCTGAGAGTTTGTTATCTTAAGGCTAGCTCATATCACTAGAGTCCTCCAAGAAGCACAATAGTTAACACAAAAGATACAGATTCCTCAAACACTTCCAGAGGTAGAGAAGCTCCTCTTACAAATCCAAGTGCAGACACAACAACTATAGCCAAGACCCAATGGGATACCACTTTTCCTAGCCTAAAAGAAATCTACAAGGATATCCTTCCAACACAATAGTGCTAGCTTGAGGACAAGTCAACATTTTGAAAGGGGGGATAATGTTAGCTATAAATTAGAACAATGAAGACACCATTGGGGAACCATATCACATCTAGCTGCAAAGCACTTGCAGGACCTAATATTATAAAGGTACCATCTAGACTAGGGGTATAATAGATGGTCATGTCCCATCTTGTAGATATATGTATAAGGAAAGATATGAATGACAAAGTATGTAGAGAAATATGTGTATATGTATATGTGAAAAAAAGAACAAAAGAATATATGTAAGAACTTTTTATGAATTGTATATCAATGTATATGGATCATATATGAGAAAAGAAGGAATTAGGTAGAGTATAGGGGAAGATATATATTGTACCCTTTTGAACATGATTATTATAATTATTTTCAAAATTATATCTAATTAAGATTATTTGTCAATCTGTGAATATCTAGTTAAGTTCTTCACATGTGTAAATCAAAGGATGCTTACCTTTATATTATTGAGTATGGGGTATAAACTAAAACATTTAGAAAGTACTTGGGACCCAAAAATTTGATATGTGTTTCCCAAGATTTCTTTCTAACATCCCCCAACCCCATTAAGAGGGGGATTTTTTATTTAATATTTTATTTATTATCATTTTTTGAATTAGTACTAAAAAATAGACCTATATTATTAGGTAACTCATTTCTCTTCTGCATATTTATCAAAATTAAAGTTGTATTTTTCATTGATACAAATACATCTATGTGGAGTGGAGTGCATGTTTTTTATATTTTTTTAATAATTTTTTTCCTTATGCCTTCAATAGAGGTCATTATTTTTTGTAATGGACCTACATTCATTATATAAAAAATAAAAAACAAAAATATTAAATAAAATATATATTATATTATATTTTGTGTGAAGATAATACTAAAGGTTATATACTTACAAAATGTCATATCCAAATTACTTCATTTCAACCCCTAAAAGGTGAAGAATCATTTGATCCCCTAAAAGGTGAAGCAAAATTAAATTTTATTAGCATTTTGATAGGTACAAAGGAGAAACCATAAAGGGTTTGATTTAAACTTGGGAGCTCTATCCAAGGGGGATTGATCTAAGGGATTTGATCTAACCTCCTTCAATCAAACCCTTTTATATGGAAACCATCAATAATTGAATCATTGTATTTTCTAAAAAATATGTGATTTCAAGAAAATTAGGAAGTACCATAAGCAAGACACATTGTTATGGGATCAACCTATGCTAAACACCAAAAAGGAATGGTATTTATAATAATTTTCTTAGTAAATGGATAATTATCATGGTCTTATAGGATAAAATAACCATAATGGGGAAAAAAATTGCATTTATTGTATAATCACAATGATAAGGAATAAAATTTGTTATGAAAAACATGCATTCACCACCTATGTAAGAGGTGAATTGACAAAAGTGAAAAAAAGTTTCATTGTAATTTTTTACATTTTTCAAAGGAGTACTAATCATGGTTTTATATGTGGGTTCTTATAAAGTGAGTAAATTATATGAAGTAGAGGTTGGGAGTGTAACACCCCACCACACAAACCCCATAGGACACAACAACTAACAATAAACAGAACAATTTTTTATTTTTTTAGAAATGAAAATTACATTAACCCTAATTAAATAATTAATCAACATTAAAATAACCCATATGACATCAACCTAGTCCCATGGGGTTACATGGTGCGCTACTCAAAATGAACCCAACCAACAACATCGTTAAAAAAAAACCAAATTAAATAAACAATAGAAACGTGAATATGAAACAACATAAATATAACATACATCCAATCATAAATAAAATAGATAAATAAATACATGAATATCATATTATTGCAATATAAATTCCAAGTTCAATATTACATTTGTGGAGCATATTTCCATAGATACAACACATTAAGAAACCAATAATACATTTCAAAGATGCTTCCCTTACAATAATGGGAAGTGTACATCAAAATATAGAATGATACAACAATGAAGAATTGAATACATAATGTGGTACAATCCTCCTCCGTGTGAAGCTCTGAGGTCACAACATCTGCCTCTGCATCATGATCGCCACCAGGGAACCCAATGGGTGTGTAGCACGTTCTACCTGACCTTGTGGACCCGAAGGCCCACCCCTGTGCAAGGAGTTGACAAGAAAGGACCCTCATCCAACAAGGTCAAAACATAAAAGACTAACACCACCCAACACAAAACCACATAAAACATAGACAACAACAATAATACTCCCAGAGGCAACACAAGAAAGGGAAGACAAATGGGTACAATGGGAGAGTGTCATCGCATGGCCTTACATGGATTAACTAGACTACCTAACACTAGGAGCCACCTCCATCTATGGTTAACCTGATAGCCTATCTCAAGGCGCCGGCCCATAGGGTGACTCATGCAAAGCCACTTACCTTTTGTAGAGACAAGGCAATGACCTTACCAACCAGGAAGGGATAACTTTAAGAAACCCCCCCCTCGGCATAGGTGTAAAATCCTGGCGAATCTTGTATACTTCTCGATGAAAAATATTAATTTTATTGGCAATTTTTTCCGTTTTTCGAGAAAAAAAAATCCCCATTGGCGAATCTTTTATAATCCCTGGAAGTCTATGGAAAATCGTGGCGAATAGAAATTTTTTGTAATCAAATAAAATATTTTTCATTGGCGAATAAAACCATTTTTCAAACCAATTTTTTTTTTTCCATTGGTGATTAAAACCCTTTTTTGAAGCAAAATATATATTTTCATTGGCGAATTAAAATGAATCTCAAAATAATAAAAAAATCCAATGGCGAAATAAAAATCATATGGGTCGTTCGATGGATGACTGTACTGTAGTTGCATTCCGGAAGTAAATCTCTAAAGCACTAGAGTTGCGATTTGAAACCTTCGGAATATCACTAGAACCGTTAGATTTCTAGAAATCAATGGTTGAGATTTTATTATTGTACAAATGGTTATAAAGTTCTATTTCTCAGTGATTGGGTGACCTTGGCGGGATGCACAACTTTCGAAGTGACAACTCATTTAATGAATTGTACGATGCCACTAAGGGATGTCTTCTCAAACACCAACTGGATAGATTTAACGTAATCTTTTAAATCCTCCGAAAGGATAGATCTTAAATAAGGTATTAAGGAGTTTGGAGAAATGGATTTTGAGTCTGCATATGAGGAAAGGTGGCAACATTTTGAACTCCATACTCAGATTTTCCTCAAAATGGTACTTCCAGCCGATATTAGGGTATGGGAAGATGAAATTGTGGCCTTCATGCAACAAAATTTGAATTGGCCTGAAGAAGAGCAACTCGACATCATTTCCCAGCTACGTTTAGTGGCATGGAAAGAGAAAACCACCTATGCCAAGTACAACAGGGTAATTTTTGTTTTAGAAGAAGAAGAAGAATGCACTGAATTTCATAATTTTGTTATGGAAATGTAGTTGGAACTGTACAGAGTCCCGACACCTCCAGCAGTTTAACAACATACATGAATCCTTTAGTGAATCGTGAATTTGTGACACATAATGATAAGGGGGTGTAGTTTCAGCTTTTGAGTGCTTTTTGAATTTTGATTGTACAGGGTGTGGGGTGATAGGTCTGTGAAACCACATTTTTGGCATTAGAGAGATAAACTAATATATTTCTAAATCTATGTATTTATCAATGCTTCCTTTTAATTATGAATGAATTGTGTTTCTTCATGATAATTGTTCAATGTTTATCTGTTAGTGTTAGGTCAAATTCAAAATGCTTATTTTTTCATCTCCGAGACTTTGTGTTCAGATTAATTCATCACTCATTCACTCTTTTCAATGCCTCGAATCTTGATGTTGTACATTTCATTTCATTGAAATTCTCAATCTTTTTGAAGAAAGTGTGGTTGGCAGTGGCAATGGCGGCGATGAATGCCATATGTGATATGAACATCCGAAGCAATTTCTTGGACAACTCATAGCTTTAATGAAACAAGATTTGTAATGATTTCATATCATTTGAATGAGTGATTTTGATAGCTTGTCAGCTTGAGGTAGAGTTCAAGTTGGCACGTAGCAAGACGTCAATCAAATTAGAAATTTTAATTATACAGGCTGGTAGCGGCACTGGTGGCCCATAAATAGGGATAGTGATTCAATGATTAGTAGATAGTGCCATAAGGGTTTTTATTTTCTAGGGTTAATAAGGATTCATGAAGAAGATGATGCAGTATTGGGGATACTGTAAATTCTCCTACCTACAATTATGTAGTTACAGAGTAATCAGTAAAAGATGAATTTCCTTCAAGTTCAGAATGGGTGGAATTGGAAAGAAGTTGATTTGGTTAACCTGAATTTTCAGATGGGTTTTGAACTAGGATGAGGAGCTCTGATGAAGATAAGTGCTATCTGAATGCATAGAGGCTGCAGGCAAAAGTTGGGAGTAGATTTGTTTCTCCTTCTGTATTCTAATAGTCCCATTTCCCTAGCATGGTCGGCCAGGCAAGCCCCATGCATTTATTTTCAAAGAGACATTTTTTTTTCATCTTCTATACCACTCTGGTTCTCGAAGGGGATAAGTAAATTTTGTATCTTCACGGTTCCCATTTCCCCAAGACTGATTGGAACGCCCTTTGCCCAGCATGGTTTGAAAATCCACCAGCAGAAGCTTGGAATCATGAATTTATTTTTAGAGCCACATTTATTTTTAGAGATAGATGTGTATTCGATTTTCAGCAACAAAGCTTGGAAATTGGAATCAATTTGTAATCCATTGTAACGAGCAACAACTTGGAATAAATTATTAAATTTTGTCTATGTAAAGTACTAAAGTGACACACTGACATATGTTATTTATACAAAATAGGAGCTACAGTGCTACTCATCTGTAAAAATATATGTAATAATGTGACATTGAAATTCAGTTGCAATAAAATAAATGGTTGTGTTGTGCTATTCTTGAATCTTGATTCCTTGAATCTTCGTTATTCATTTATGTTTAAGAGTAAAGAGTTGTTTTCTGAGTTCAGAACTTTATTGTCACTATCTATTAATAATTTAATATATTCAAATCAATTTTTTTTCTTTTGAGTTATTAAGTAATATACTCTATGCAATATGCACTTGAGAATTCATGGTTATATCGGGCCATCGGGGGAATGCAATTATTCGTTCCACTGATGTTTATGTGTTACAACGATGTGCTTACTTTTGTTGTTTCTATTGGTATATCAGGGACTGGGAGCGCACCTTATGAGTTATGACTATGAGTCTTCGCCTTCGGGCCATTGACAGGGCTGTGATGGGGGTTCCACTGATAAAGCATTGTTAGGCTGATGCCTATGGTATTGACTTTAAAACACATGTGTCATGTTAATTTTTTTAAGTTAATATCATAAATTAGTAAATTACTCAAGTTTCAAGTTCAACCATTGGATGAACATTTGATGCATGGTTGTAGTTACATTTTGTAATGAAATGAACAGAGCGATGGGCTTCCCAACTTAAACCTCCATAATCACCCTATAACCATTAGATTTAGAAAGATCAATGGTTAAGATTAAAAATTTCCAACTTGTAGAGTCTAGACCTAAGACGTATCATTCACTTTAATGTTCCAATTTTGAGAAACAAAGCATTTAAAGCACTTTGTAGTTTGTACTGCTAAGTGTCAACTATCGAGTGATTAGTGTTTATTTTTAAACTTTAAAGTTAATATTAAGAGTTACGAGTCTTCGACTTCGGGCCATCGGTGGGGCTATGATGGGGGTTCCACCGATAAAGCATTGTTAGGTCGATGCCTATGGGATTGACTTTAAAACACATGTGTCATGTTAATTTTTTTAAGCTAATATCATAAATTAGTAAATTACTAAAGTTTTAAGTTCAACCGTTGGATGAACATTTGATGTATGGTTGTAGTTACATTCTGTAATGAAATGAACAGAGCGATGGGCTTGCCAACTTAAACCTCCGGAATTACCCTATATCCGTTAGATTCAGAAAGATCAACGGTTAAGATTATGACAATAGCAAACAATCAATATGAAAATTTTATGACGGTTTGGTCATTTAAGTGCCTATCAAAAAAATTGTTTAATTTACGAATTTTTATATAAAATCTTTTATAAATGGATTATCTTGAAAAATTAGAAAACAATGATAATTATTAGTGATAAATATAAAAATCTACTGTTATAATTAACAATTAACAAAAGTTTCTAAAATCGTATTAAAAATAAATCTTGTTAAATATATTCTAAAAATTAAAAATAATTATGTTTTATTTTGAAAAGATTCTAAATTAATATATATTTTTATAATAATATTATAAATCATATATATTAATATAAAAAATGATAGCTATTATAAAAAAGTCAAAAGTTTCTAAATTCATATTAAAAATATTCAAAAAAGTTATATTCTATTTTCTTTTTATAATAAAAATTATAAAATGATATATATTATAAATTAAAATACTATATAATATTTTTTTATGGTTTAATAAAAATATAGCAAGTGAAACTATACAGTCTAATAAATTTTATAGCTATAATATACGGTCTAAAATTGAAAAAACGGTCAAATATTTAATAGACCATCAAATTCCGTAATGACATGCACAGAGCTATGGGCTTCCCAAATTAAACCTCCGGAATCACCCTATAACCGTTAGATTTAAAAAAATCAACGGTGAAGAATTTACAACTTGTAGACCTAAGACGTGTCATTCACTTTAATGTTACAATTTCGAGAAATAAAGTATTTAAAGCACTTTGTACTGCTAAGTGTCAACTCACTATCAAGTGATTAATGTTTATATTAAAAGTTAATATCATTAACTACTCAAGTTTCAACCGTTGGATGAACATTTGATGTATGGTTGTAGTTGCATTCTGTAATGACATGCACAGAGCGATGGGCTTCCCAACTTAAACCTCCGAAATCACCCTATAACCGTTAGATTTAAAAAGATCAACGGTGAAGAATTTGCAACTTGTAGTCTTGTAGACCTAACTCCTAAGTCCTAAGACGTGCCATTCACTTTTACGTTCCAATTACGAGAAAAAAAACATTTAAAGCACTTTGCACTTTGAAATTGTACAGTGATTTTTAAAGTCCTCAATCTTCAAATTGTTCATTGCAGTGCACCACCTTGTTTTGGATTCCACAGTTCCACTTCCAACAATGCCATTCCGGTTCTCAAGCGTTGGGACTCATAATTTGGGTAAGTGAAAGAATTCTTGCGGCTACATTTCAACTTTCATCATTTGACATTTCTTAAAATCTTATTTTGTCAAAGTTTGAAGTTTGGTTTTAGACTTTAGAGACTCAAGAATTCATTAAAATTAAGGAGGACTAATAGGTATTACTTATTAGGGAATTCAAATTACACAACTTCACATTTGTACAAGCATGTCTACCACCAGTACCACTAAAGCAATGTCCGATAAAAAAATGCATTATGCAGAATTGCTTAAGACCCCAGGTTTCACCGATGGGTACCATGATATTTATGATCCTGAAATCTATGGTAGGCATACCTCAGAACTTAGATTTTCATCTCAGAATAAGGTTGTAAAGCAAACAAAAGTTGATAGTATCAGTGCACCGTGGGTAACTGGATTAGGGCGCATGATGTTACATGAAGTTTTCCCTTGCCCAAAATTTATCATGGTCTGTGTCGAAAATTATGATGATAAGAAAAGAGCAATTGTTAATAAAGATAACCAAGAAGAATTGTTATCCATTAATGCAGAAGAACTTGGAAAAGTGTTGGGGTTTACAACCGAAGAATTTGGAAACCACCACATTGACCTAGAAAAGCTTGCTAGTGATTATGAAGCAGTGGAAGAAAGGCTGAAAAATGATTTCTTAAATCAAATAGTTAAGGATAGAAACAAATTGAAAGGTGATCATAAGCCTCCTTATAATTTGGATTTTTTTAAACCATGGGTTCAGGATACTATTTCCATGCTTGCATTTTGCCTCGGTCTGGATAGCAATTTGGAAGTGGGTGCAAGCCTCCTTGAAATGGTATATAATATCCATTATACTAAAGAACATGTCAAATATAATTATACACAACACATTGTAGAATCCATGCATAAATTTTTTTTAATGATTCACAACCTACTTGTGCTATCTTTTTCTATTCAAATTTGGAGGAATGTTTCAGACCAACAAGCTTCAGATTCAGCCCTACAGTAATGCAGAGGAAAAAAAAATGGCTCTAGTATATGAATGGACCAATGAGATAAGGATGCATGATTCTCGAAGGAACTACAATCATTTTGTAGCCTACTTTTTGGCTCCATTGCATCAAGTAATTACAAATAATCCAATGCCTAGATTGCCTATGTCATGTAGAAACTGCATGCAACTAGGAAAATAAATACAATTGGCTGATTGGTACTTAATGGAAGAATATACTGTGCTAAGATTTTATGGATCGGGAGTACAGCGATACAAACTTCCAATACATGTGACATAAAGGGTTTTTGCATTGGAATATGTAAGGCAGGTGCAGATTGCTGATGAACTACAATTTCTCAATCAGCAAAAGAAGACCTTATTTCCCTCTTTACCTTTTTCATGTGGAGGGTTCACATTTGAGAGAAAAGCATTTAGTGTGGCACATAATCTTTTGAATTTTTTTGACTTTGATCCTATCTGTCACTGGTAGTATGATCCATGTGACATCATTAAATCAATGATTGTGGCCAATAGGAATGCTGTAAATAGAATTCAACATCAAAGTAAACCCTTGCTTGAAAACTTGAGAAACAAGGATTCTTGGCATGAGGTCAAAATAGCAATGGAGAAAAGTGCTATTGAGAATGGTATTTCTTTTGAACAATTGTCAGCAGAAATTATGGTATTGCACCAAAAGACAATCAGGACATACAAAATTTTTTATGTAAAAAGTGATAAACCATCTAGTAGAGTAAAAATTCCAGGTGCTCTAGAGGCAGAACTTATAGATAAAAAATGGTCATGATAAAAAATTACTGCCTTTTGGTCTATGAGGAAGGACCTAGGTGATCTAAGAGCTCTTGAAGAGTATGATAATAATGAAGAAGATGAAGAATTTAGCAAATTGTGGAATATAGAGCATGGGCATCCTGATGGAAGTGATGAATCTGATGATGATATTGATATGGAAGAAGAAGAAAAACACCATGCCAATTACAAACCTGGTTTAAGTGAGGCCACAAAAGCAGAATATGCTTCAACATATACTTCAGGAGTAGCCATACTTGAAAAAATTGGTTATGAAGGTGGTCCTTTGGGGTCCAAAGGACAAGGTGGAGGCCCTTGGACAATACAAAGTGTTGAGCATAGAAAAATAGTTGATAAATCTGGCCTTGGGATTGGAGGTGAAAAATTAGACCTAGGGGATACAAGACAAAATCAATTTGTTAGAGCTTCTAGTCCTCATCCTCATGGTCAAATACAATCACAACTAGGACATGCCCTTGGTGGACAGATTAGTGCAATTGGGAGTGCCATTGGTGGCGATGGTATGGGTAGTAGTACTAGTAGTGGTCAACAAGTGCAACAATGACAAATTACACACAATACTAAGAGGAAAACAAAAAAAGATACCATAGAAACACCAGGGGATCAAGGCAATCAAAAGAGGCAAAGGATTTTGACAGGTCAAAGTCACACTATCGGTGGATCCACGAGTACCACAAAGGAGTTATTTCTAGAAACTCCCACAAATCAAGTTAGTGTGGGTGCGACATCATTAGCAACTACAAGTACTCTATTCCTTCACCATTCAAGCATTCCATTGTTCCTACCTCCCCAGGTTATGATTTCATTGAAGAGTTTAAAAATAAATCAAACTTGAATAAAAAAGAAAAGAAGCAACTAATGGAGAGTGCGCTTGCTGTAACTTTAGAGACTACAACAACCATGGTATTACCCACATTTGAAACAAATAAAGAAATCATGGAGTACATAATTATTGTTCCCACAGTTCAAAACAAACCAACAAATCAGATGGATCGATCTGAATACCAGGTAACCAATTTTCAATTGGTTTTTTCTGGCCTGAAAAATACTGACAAAATTAATGTATCAAAGAAGAACAATGAATTGGTATACATATAATTGCTAAAGCAAGATAGAGAGAAGAAAAGGTTGCAGACCCAAATAGAAAAGTTACGGGAAGACCTAGCAAGTGAGAAAGCAACGAGGAAAGCAATAGATAACAAGAGCAATGAATTAGAAAAAAGAATAATAAAATCTGCCTCTACATCAGCAAGCAATGAGGATAAATCAAATGAGAGAGAAGTGAATGACCTGGATCGAAGGCTAGATGAGAGCAACAAGAAATATGATGAGGAAAAATCCACTTCAAAAAAATTAAGACTAAACATTGCGAATGGAAATGCACAGTGGGAACAAAAATTGGAGAAACAAAGAAAAACAAATGAAAGATTGGAGACAGAGCTGACGAAAGCAAAAGAAGAAATTAAGTCTTCTCAAAATAAGTTATCTGCATTTTATAGAGATACAGTGAGGCATATGAAACAAAAGATCTGGGATGAAATAATGCAGAGGTTTGATCATTTGTGTGACATGTTTCAATTGATTGATGCTACCAGACAACATTATAAGAAGCTCAACAAATATTTAGTGGACAACAAAAAGGTGCTGGAATTAGAGAAATATGCAAATGAAGTTCTACAAACAGTCTACAAAGCCAGTGACAATGATCTGAAATCAAAAGGGATTACTAATTGGATTGAAACCTCAATGAAGTTGTCATCTATCATTGAAAAGTGTTCAAGAATGTCTAGAACAAAGTAATATCTGCATTTGGTTGCAGACAAGATGAAGGTGGTGGATGAAAAGGTAAGGAACTCCACAGAGCTTGGTTTTCAAGAGCCTTTTGACACAAATGAGTGATTCATTGGAAAGGATGCTTTCAGAAAGAAGATGGAAGGTGCAAGGAAGATTGATTTGGACCAGTTTCCTCAGAACCAAGATGTGAACTGTCTGGATTCCATCAGAACACTGATAACCTTGAATGCAAAATTGACTGAAGAATTCAAGATAGGTTCCATTTCTAATTACAATTAAGAAATGTTAACAAAACTTCAAGTCAAACAACATCAGTTAGAGCAAATGGCTATTCCACCACCTGAAGAGTGGAAGTTGCTAGAAAATTTCATACAGTGACTTGATTTATTATTTTCAATCTTTGATAATATGAGTTTTGAAGTTCCAACTCAGCTTTGTGCAGACTTTTCTTTAGGCATTGGCAAGATTTTTCATTGCCAATGCCAATATGTACTCCTTCATGTGAAACTCAATTAAAAAGCTCAAATTTAGACTTCAGTAATGTGATGATGTTCAATTATCTAGATTATGTATTATTTATTTTATCATTTAAACTAGTGATGAACTGTTAGCTCATTATATTTACTTCTTGGTAGAGCTTCCATTTCCAAGTTATGGATGTTGAACTGTCAGCTCATTATATTTACTTCTTGGTAGAGCTAAAGCTTATAAGTTATGGATGTTGAATTGTTAGCTTATGTTATGTTTTGACTAAAAATCTTGATCAGTATCCACCAACTTACACCTCACCCACATCCCACATACTGCAAAATAACACTACATTTGATTTTATGATTAGCACAAATTGTAGGGATTTGTGTGACAAGATCCATTTTGTGGCCCACATTACTACTTGATCAATGATCATGTCCATAAATAAATCTAAAAACCCATGGTCATAGCCCCTATTCCTGAAGAATTCAAATTCAATGTACTGACAAATTGAATAACATAAACAACCACTTTGGAGACAGCCAAATAAGTTAATAACTTATAAGCATATGAATCCACAACAGTTGAACACTCGAAAGAAAATCATTAAATATGTGTAACCTTCTCCATTGTATTGATCTTCAAAGTTCAAATGATATGCATTATAAAACTAGTTTATGATATGAGATGGATGGGCGAATTGGTGCAATCTATTATCTATCTTCTTACCATTTTCTATGACAAAGTCTAATTAAAAATGATGTGATGATCCATTGATCTCCTATTGGGGTCTTGATCTCTCTTATATATGAGAGGCAACAAGCTACAAACCCCTTGCAAAAATTCATGACGTTTTGACAACTAAACATAACTCAAATTATAAATAAAATGATGCCACAGGTGAATGCACCGATCCGTTAATCTCCAAGCAGAAGCCCGTGACCACTGACCACCTAAGATCTGTTCAAGGATTCTACTCCATGATAGGGTGCTCATCATGTTGTCGACTAGCGTTCTTCCTCTGAATCTGATGGTTGTCCCGTTGGATCTGATTCTGACAAATCTACAGTTTGGCTAATAAACATATTGACTGCAGAGAGGTGATGGATGTACTCCTATTTAGCATAGGTTTCCATGTTAGAGATCACCTCTTTCATATCATATTCCAGAGACATTATTTTTTTGAGTTGCTTATGACTGTTTTGTAAAACCATATCCTCGTCATTTATTTCTTGCAACGCAGCAGCCAGAAGCCCATCAAGCTCTTCCTTCCAATCATCATATTCTTGTAGGTTTCTAATGCCAAAATGAAGTGTCGGGAGTGGGACTGAATCAAAGCAGTCAAAATCTTCCCTAAGCCTATTATGATATCCGTTATGTGATTCTACCAACTTGTTATATGTCAGCAATATTTGTCCTTTCATGGCATTCTTATCTATGAGCTCCTTTTTTTTCTCCATCATTCTAGGCTGCAATCATTCATTCTCCACCAATGCAATAAGTGTCTGATTGAATACTTCCCAATATTCAATAGCACATTTCATCATTTTATTGAACCTTTCTCTTATCATTTCAGATACAATGTCATATTTGATGGTTTTCACTTCTTTCTCCAATTCTTTCCATTTCCCTTGGGATTTCAGATGGCAATTCTTCCAGTAGGCTGCATCAACGAATGCATCAAGCACTCTCTTATCTTTTTCAAGCCATGGGGAGTACAACTCTAATGTGGAGGAGGAAGATTTTTTTTCTCGTTGATTTGCTAGCTCCTTCTTCAGTTTGTCATTTTCCTTAATCAGTTTATCGATCTGTGCTTTGGTAAATTTTGCCACATTTATGTTCAATTCTATTGTCTCCATAGGGTTGGTATCCACTACTCGTTGAACCAAGAGATGACCAAACACTTGGTTTGGATTACTAATTATAGCAGGTCTTTTATCATGGGGATATAGTGACCAAATAAGCAAGGTGGCTTCGTCTGGGTTGTACCCAGATCCTGAATACATTTTGTCACTTGCTTCTTCTGTTAAGTTCATTGTCATATCCCCTCTTTTCCTGAAGCTATCAAATATAATTGAAGAGCTAATATCCCACCCTGGAAGGAGCAACACTTCAGCTTCTTGAAGCAATTCCCTACCTCTTTCAGGAGTGATGGACTCCATTTCCTTTTCTACCTCCCTTTTCAATTCTCCAGAGCGGTTGCCTCATGTTTAGGAGTGATATCCTGTATCTGTTGTCTCATTTTTCTACCTTTATATTCATAAACAAATGATTTAAATTCAAAAGACCTAACAAAATCACAATTAGAAATAAACTGTTGTCCAGCCATGACCCTCACATCATCAGATAGTTCATTTGATGCCTCAAATCTTACAATATTCTGCTCTTGAGGGGGATCATACTATGCAATCACAGGAGCACTGATTTGTTTGACCTGCTCACCCTCTTCATCACTCTGCTCTTCTTCACTTATATCAGTATCTACAAAAAAAACATACCTCAGGAGTAGGTTGTGAAGGTATGTAATCCAAGGGCTCTATGTCTTCAGCTTGTACTCCTGAATAGGTTGCATGAGGTGCATCAAAAACAACTGGGGGAACATCCTTTACTAGTTCATTGACATGAGCGATGAGTTGCTCAATTCTTGTTAAAGGATCATGTATCTCACCAAATTCCTTTGAATAAGATGGGACATTTTTCCTCTTCCATTCCTCTGCAAGCATAATCTTGTTATAGGCGGCCATTCTTTCCTTGGTGGAAGCCTCATCATGGTTTCTTATGACATCTTCGATTGAGAACAAATGTTCATAACCTGATAGCCCCTGTGATAATCTCACCTTGTGAATAAACCCTTCTGCATCAAATTGTTTCCTTACATCACCTAGAGGTAGGTTGTACTGTGCTAATTTACCATCAATTTCTCCATATCCTTCATTGGCAACCACTATAAAGTCTCCAAAACATAAGGTGTTGGGCATAATTGATTGTTTGCTATGTCCTTTGAGGTGTTTAGAATCAGATTTTGCCAATTGCCTCACAATTTCTAAAAAAGCAATTCGGTCAGGAACTACTCGTGGCATCAAGTGTGGAGCCCCTTCGAACCCATAAACCCTTAACACTGTACAATCTTGGAAAGCATACCAGTCTCCCCAGTTATGATTCACTTTATTTCTCCGGTCATTTTCCTTTGGTCTTAGAAATATTTGTACTTCTGGGGATAGGTTATAGTTGCATGGATACCCCAACAACTTCATCAATGGTTTTACAAAAAAATCTTCAAAATAAAGGTAATGAGACCTACCAAATCGGTTGTCCCAAATGAAGTCCACATTTGTAGAGGTTTAAAATCTCCATTTTCATCTGTATCTTTTATCCTTAATTCTTCACTCTAGACCCCTTTGACTTGTCCCTCGTACAATAGAAAATGCATAAGCAAAGAATAGCGTTCAAAATTAATATTATCACTATTATTTTTAATCTTTTCGAGCCCTTGATGTAGGGCGTTGGCCAAGTAGCTAGCATAATCAAATGGCCTAGCATCCTTGCTCTGTATGTCTACAGCTAAGACCATTTGGGCAATCGACATGAGAGGCGGAACCTCTACTCCCAAAACCTGACTAGCTGAATAATAGGTGTATCAGAAATACTCTTCGAACAAATCTTCATGGAAAGGAGGGTTTTCACTGCTAGAGAACCTCCTGAGTTGGCCTCCATCATCCTTGGGCCTATGCAAAGGTAATTTCCATCTCTTATAGCTGGTATCCATGTGGCGATACTCTGTCAAGAGATCTTTGAGCGTGAATGATAAATTCAGTGAACACTCTAACTGAAAGACATTAGAAATGAGATCCCTAGAAATAACAAGCATGTCACCCCCACCACGTGACTGAATAGTTCTTTTCTTAGGGTCACATCTGATAGAAAGAGCTTTAATTAGCTCTGCGTTCACAAACACATTGGGCACCACAAGTCTTCCCAGGTTCAACCTCCATGGATTGCAGACTAGTTGGAACCTAAATTGTTTTCTGTAATGGTACATGAAGAGGTCGTACCCTCGTTGCAGTGTCCAAATATCCCCTAAGCTCTTATGTTTGTCCCACAATTGATCCATGGAAGGATTCATTTGAGCACTCCTCTTGGGTCTCGACCTTGACCTAGGACATTCATCTATCAGGTTTTCATTTAGGAGTCTCTTAGGCTTTTCGGTTTTCTATTTTGTAGCTTTAGGTTTGTCTGTACTCTCTTCCATTATTTAAATCTTAAGCTTTTGAGTAAAATAGCTTCTGAAATGGGTCTGAAAGTGAAGTACTTACGTGAGTCTCGCCGAGTTGCCTCCACAGTCCACCGGTCTTTTCTGTGTCAAAACTCCAAGTTTTTGCCTTTCTGCTTCTGCCCTAAGTGAAATATTCCAAGATTTTGTAACAACTATGTGATCAACTTGTGATATAATTCACTTCAATTCTGGTTCATAAATGCACCGCAACACGATGCCACAAGATGTCACATCAGTCTTTCACCGATAGCCACCCTCTCCACCGATGGACACCTATCCTTCGTTCTATCGGTGGGATGCCAGATAATGTTTCCCCGATGCACCATAGTTCCCCCGATATACTTTATGCATTCAATAATTCATGCCCATGGCCATGGGCCATGGTTATAATTCATGGTTACTTTTGTTGACAACTTGACTCTATCGGTATATCGGGAGAGCACCTTAGGAGTCAGCCCGATAGAGTATTGTTACACCGATACTAGGTTGTGAGCTATTTTTATTGGGCCATCAGCGGGATTGTGATGGGGTTCCACCGATGAAGCATTGTTAGGCCGATGGTATTGAATTTTGTTAGGAATGGGGGAAGGACTACATCACTATGGAATTTCTAATTTTGTTTAATTACGCTGAAAGCATTATACAGTGGAAGCAACAAAGGAATATTCGTAAACTTTTTGAAGCTTCATTGAAAATGACAGGCAAGTGGAAGTATGTGCTCCTTAAAAATAACAAGCACATAAAATGTTTATTTTTTCTATTTTTTGATTTTTTTTAAATTAAAAGCTTCCCAATAAATAGTTGTTAATTTAAATACTTTTGGATTAAAATTACAAACTAAGATATGTATGCTTAAATAGTTTTTTATATATATTATTAATTAATATATATAAAAATAGTAGAAATAACTTTTTATATATGTTATTACTTTTTCATATATTTTATTAATTAATATTATAATAAACAATGTTAAGTATTGATAACTTTCAGCATTCTTTATATATATTATTAATTAATATATGTATACTAGTATTTATGGATGCAATGTGAATGTAGGCTATAATATGGATCCTGTCACACAAATTTCTACAATTTGCATTGTTCATAAAATCAAAGTGTGGTATATTTTTGTGATTATTGATAAAATAAGATAATTCATGCCCATGGTCATAAATTATAATTCATTGTTACTTTTGTTGACAACTTGACTCTATCGGTATATCGGGAGAGCACCTTAGTAGTCAGCCCGATAGAGTATTGTTACACTGATACTAGGTTGTGAGCCATTTTTATCGGGCCATTGGCGGGATTGTGATGGGGGTTCCGTCGATGAAGCATTGTTAGGCCGATGCCCGATGGTATTGAATCTTATATAATTTATAAAATATCATCAACTACGTTACTACAGTTTGACTTTGGCATATGTATTATGATTCATGAAGTGCAATATAATATAAAATATCATGGAGACTTGGACTGCAATATAAAATAAAATATTCTGAACTTGAAGTGCAATGATACACAATTTATTTGAATACAATATACAAAATCATCAACTACAGTTTGGAATATGATTCAAGCTGACATGCAGTGCTTGAGTGCAATATAAAATAAGATATCATGAACATGAAGTGCAATGATTCACAATTTCAATTTTCATTGAATACAATATAAAATATCATCAGACATCAACTACAGTTTGGACTTTCGAACAATGGAAACTGATTCATGAAGTGCAGAAAAAATACCTAAAAACTGCTAATTATCTCCCATTTCCCAAACTAAGTCAGGGTCCTCACACCGATCCTCATCATCAAATAAAGTAAAAGAGTTATCTTGATTCTGAGTCTACTCTGCAGTTTCTTCAGCCTGTGTCTCAAATTCAACATTCATTGTTTGATTTGTGTCAATTTCAATATCATTGTCATCTGTCCTAGGCCCAGTCCCGCTGCCACTACCACCAGTATCGGCGACTGTTGGAATTGGAGAGCATGTGTTGCACAACCCGATCCCTCTTCTTTCACATGTGGACCTCCAGATTGTGAGTGCCCTTTCAAAAGGAAATTTTTTGACATTATACGTAGTTCCTTTCATCCTCAAGCAATTTTCCAAATTCTTTTCTAGTTTGTTTCTTAACTTTGATTTCAAAAACCCCAATGTACTGAAAACTCTCTCATCCTCCACCAACCCCAATATCATTGTTTGACATAAATCAACAAGTTTGAAATATTTTGACATTGAACCACGCAATATTTCACTCTGACCTAAGCTTGTCCAAACCTTTTTTATTGATCCCGGTTCAATGGCCTTCTCCTTACCCATGGATTTATACTGTTTCCTCATAGCTGTTGCAAAAATCCGAGATTGCTTTCTAAGCTTTTTTTCATCTAAAATTCCTTCTATTATTTGTTCATTGTATGTTACCTTTTCTGAAAACTGTTCGATCAAGATTTTTATTTGATCATGAAAATATTATGGGTTATCTCGGTTTACCCAAAATTGAGGATACACAATACCCATGGCTTCAAGTATTTCATGTCGAGGGAATCTTTCACGAATCTCTGAGGAAAGAGATTTTGCAATTTCCTTCAAATTATCACTAACAGATTTAACAATGCCATTAAAATCTTCCTCGTTAACAGGTACTTCTTTTCTAGAGCGCCTGCCAGTGCCTGTCTTACAATGGTACATTGGTATCTCATGTCCACATACACAAATACATAAGTGCCCGCTTGCATTAAACTGTAAATAATTATCAGGATGATTCAAAACAGTAATTTTCCACCACATCAAATAATTTGCGCCTTCTTGTGTTAGATCTAGATATAGATGATCGAGGGCCAAGCATGTAAGTTTATGTAGATTGGCATATTCATAAATATACATAGTTCTGTCTTGGGATTTCTTCACAAGATTGCTCATCTCATCCAACATGGGGAGAAGACTAGCTAAAGTCAAGAGTGTCTCTATATCGCTTAACCTATGTAAGAGGTCAGGAGCTTTGTCTATTGTGTTGCGATGCTCGTACATCACTCCAATCAAGGATTGATATTTTGAAAGAACTTGTTGCACTGGTCCATACAGGGAGATCCATCTGGTATCAACATCCTTGAGAATCTTGTTTCCAGGTGTTATTCCCTTAGCAAAATGTTGAAATTCAAGGAAACGTTTGGGACTTCGGCAGAAGTATGCGTAGATCTCGCGAACTAGATTTTCAACTTTTGATACTGTAGGAAACTTGCTTACAATTTTGAATGCTAAATTCATTTTGTGGGCCATGCAGTGAATTCCAAGCATGTATGGTGCACAAGTAGTTTGTAACTTTGTGCAAAGACCGCTCCTTTGACCTTGCATCACTGCATCTCCATCAGCTCCTACACACACCAACTTTTTGGCAATTGTCAACTCATCCATACCTACAATTTCATTCAAAGATTTCTTGACTAGTTCAAATAGATTTTGCGATGTTAAACTATCCTTCATTTTATGAACACAAAGAAGATGAGCTTGGAAAACATGTTGTTCTACAGTATACGAATACATACAAACCCAAGAAGTATTGTCTACCGTAGTAACTTCATCTAAAGATAATGCAATGAAATTTGACTCTTTTAATTTCTCCTTTAAATCTTGCTTTTCCACTGCAGCAAGGCAGTTCACCCATTCCCATCTAGCGTTTACTGACCAATGTGAGAAGGGAAAGTGGGGAACACTCAAATAAGATAATAAATCAAAATATTTTGGGTAGTCTGTCATAGGACGCCCCTTGGACAAAATATGAAAAACAACACTCATCTGAATAGTTTTTGACAGATTTGCTGCTGCCATGGCTTTTCCAAAATGAGCCTCAAGTGTACCTTCACATTTATTAATCTTCAAAATTCTATGGTTATGCTCTCCATAATCTATGGCATACTTAACATGAAGACATTCTTCCTTTGATTTCCATCGTACGACTGATTGTTCCTTTCCATCTACGATTTTTTTTTCGTAAACTTTGCCGATATGCTTTTCTATAGTGTCAAGCTTTAGCTGCATCATCTTGTCTCTTCCACATTTCCAACTACAAATCTTACATCTGACCTCTGTTGCCCTTTCAATATTGTTTTCATTTGAAACCCCCATTGGTTCAAGGAATGGGTACTTCGACAACCAACCAATTTGAAAATTCCTTGTCATTTCCCACTCACGCCCCAATTTTGCTTTGCCTTTTCTTTTCTTGCTACCAACATCATCCTCATCCAAGTCGATTATCTCATTCTGGCTATCGAGGGTATCCCTTGGAACATCTTCTGTGGTATTGCCATCCTCATTTGATACATTTTGATTTAACACAATGACAATCTCACCTTGACCTTCCTGTGGCGGAAGAGTTGATGATGTATCTCCATCTTCAATAATATTTGGTGGAAGAGTTGATGGTGTAGCTCCACCTTGATCTGACGGATTAGAAGCTTTGTCGATTCCAAAGTAAGACTGTATGGTACCTCCCCATTTTGGGTGTTTTGATGGCCTCCCAATCTCTTCATTACCTGCCTGCTCAAGATTCTTACCCTTGCTGCTCGACATATTGATCTCACTTCGAATAAAAGCTGGAAAAAAATGTCTTCTTGTTTAAGAAGGACAGACCGACAGAGAATATAGATCCCATTCCCTACTTAAAATTATGTTTAAGACTGAAGCAAGAATGGAAAACAGATAAAGAAATCTTATTATTATAACTAATAGTCTAATAACTAATAACAATATGAGGAAATGATCACTCACCTTTAAGTCTATGTTTTCGGCTTTCGCTGACTTCTGAATTGAGAAGTAGAACCTCAGAACTGAACAAAATGTGTAAGAACAAATAACAGTTTCAATTGTATTTATATCAATCCATATTTGGCGAATTCCGTGGGATTGTGAAATGGTATGTTAAAAATTTGGCGAATCCCACGTGCTTATACAATGATACCTTGAAATTTTCAAGGCAAAATAGGTCCTCATAAGCAACTATTTATAAATTTAATTGGTGAAATGGGTCTTCACAAGCAACTATTTGTAAATTTTAATTGGCGAAATGGGTCTTCATATAATGTTGTTTTAATAGTATTGATGAATATGTAGGTGACTTTGACATGCTCCCCGGGATTCCAAGCAAAAATATTGATCGGTGCATTGGAAACGCATAGTCTGTTATGGCGAATTTATTGCCTAAAAATGACTCGTAAAAAAAAACTGCTAGCGAATGGACATGCATTGGACCGATAGTCCGTGAATTCCTGGTGATTTGAACACCCTGCAGATTCCTAGAATTCGCCAATTGGCGAAGATTTTCCACTAAAGTTATCCCTGCAACCAGGTCTTCCCATCCCATCCTTAGCCTTTGAGAGCACTAACAACATGGGTGAGTCACATGTTTAGTCTTGTTATGAGTTTAACTAACCCAACCCACTAGTTCTTTAATTAGGTTATCACTTATTAAGGGAACTCTTCCATGGGTTATCCTAATAGCCCCTTTGTGCATTGACCCCCATGAAGAGCCACTCTCCCTATGGTTACCCAAAACCAAAACCAAGCTAAGGGGTGTACCTCATCACTCAAAAACATAAAGGACATTCATTAAACATAACACATGAGGCAAGAACATCTCGCGAATACATAACGTATCAATAACCATGAATAAAGGAGGTACCACTCGTGCACACATTCTCAAGATAAATAGATAAATACAACAATGAAATACGCAAACACACAATTTCCCCTAGCCTCTGGAAGTAAGCAAACATCTACCCAAGGATGAAGATGACACATGATTCCCCAAAATCTCAAAGTCATCACAAAACAAACCAAACCAAAATTCCAAACATAACAACATATAACTTTTCCTTAAACAAATAGATCATCAAAAAATATTCTCATTTATAAACAAAGCACATTTAAACGATGCATCGTACCAATTGAAATAATGACAAAGTTTATCAAACAATACAAACTTGACTAAAACACTAACCAAGTACAACAACTACTTGCCTATGTACATGCTAGGTATGCCATTTAAAATAATCAAACACCCAATGAATCTATCTCACTATTGAACTTACAAAGTAAACTAATGTTTCCAATAAATATAAAAATTAACATAATTAAACATATTGCATATCAAATAATGATTCCATCATTACAAAATTAGTCAATATAGTTAAACTACAATTTATACAATTCATTCTCACTCTCAATACATTATGAAAATTTAATATTTTAACTTAAACTATGAAAACAAATATATTTTGGGTATATTATCATAACTCAATTTACACAATATTAATTATCTCATCTTATTTCCAAATCAAAATAATCCTTTAATCTAAATTTACATATTCATTTCTAAATAAGAGTTTTATAAAAGTATATTTATGTTCCTTAATTTCAGAAATAAAAACCATATTTGCACAACTACAAATATATTTCTATATATATATATATATATATTTCTATATATATATATATATATATATATATATATACATATATATATTTAACATTACAAATAAATTATTTAACTATGCTTGAGCTACGATAAAATACCATTAAACAACAGATTAATAAATCATTTTCCAAAAAATGGAACAACATATATTTATAAATTCGATTTTATCAACTCAAAATACAGATTTCATACAAAACCGTCACCACAACTTATGGTAGAGGATACACATCATAGTTTTGACCGACCTTACACTTATATATATAGGATTCGAATGCAAAGACAAGGGGTGCGACCCTCCTATGGCTACGCACAACAACCACTATGCTGCTGCACAACCATAGGGATAGAGAATGGGGGAAAAAAAGAAGCCAAAGGCATTATAATCATAGCCACCCAACAAAAATAAAAGGCCCGAACGCAACACAAAACATAACAGACCTCAAATACATATATATATATATGTATACATATGTATATGTATATATGTATATGTATATATGTATGTATATATACATACATATATACATACATATATACATATACATATACATATACATATACATATATATATACATATATATATAATAGATGCAAAATCAAAAGAAACATGGGTACAACCCAACGCACAATACCAACCTAGAATGCAAGAGCTAGAATATCGAAATGCAGCCAAAAAATAAAAATAAGGAAGATCTCTAGTAAAGAGAAATTACATTGCAACTGGCTGAAAAATATCAATGAATGAATTGGATCCAGGGCGAAGACAATTATATAAGAATGAACTATTCTTCAGACGCTTTGCCAGCCAAAAGCATAAGACTAAAATAATAAATGAAACGATGATGGACTGGAAGAAAGAGGTAGAGGAAATAAGAGATTTTAGACGACATTCAAACAACAATTAAGACAAACTAGTTCACAATATCAACAATTCGAGATAGACCAAAGCTCATAGAGATATCATTATCCTTTGCACAAAAAAATCGATAAGAAAATAATACGATTTCAAAATTTCATTTCTCTTTTAACAAAAAAGAACAAGAATAATAGAGTTTTCTATTGCTACCTGGAGTCCTTAGCCTGATAAATAATCAGAGATGATTTACTGTGTCGAGCACTTCTAGCCAACTACGTTCTTCCTCAAATTTTTGAGATCCACAACTATCGAATCCAATATTGAAGAACCGAATTTCCAGAGCAAAACTAATATTCTTATTTTTTATTTTATTTTTCAAAAACCGGAGTTACAATTTTTCCAGAAACTCCAAAAAACGAATTGCAGAGAGAATTTTTCTTTTCCTCTCTTTGCTTTTTCGAAAAACCACCAAAATGGATATAAAATCCAGAAAAGTAAAAATCAGAAAGTTGCTATCAATTTCTAAAATTTACTCCACATGAAATTAGCCACTTGCAAATAATTTCATTTTTCCCAATTTCAAATAAGAATTTTCACCCAATTTCCTTTTCTAACTAACTCTTCAACAATTTAAATAATATAATTTACATGCTAAAATATAATTAACATTATGAAAATAAACATTATTCAAAATAATTCAATAAACAATTAAAACTACGCAACATTTAAATTTACAATTAATATTAAATTAAACACTCTATGTTTTTTAAAAGATAAGAAACATTTACAGGGCACCATACCCTTTACAAATTGAGCCAGGAGGGACAAAAAGGATAAGCAAGTTTTGAAAGGACCAAGAACCTTTTACAGAGCTAAGACAACACCAACGAACACACTGCAGAGACACAACAAAACCTAACAACACCTGGTCATCAGATAACCAAGAGTGACAACAACTTAGAACCAACAACAGTCCCAAGTCTAAGACCAGCTAAATAACTCATTCCTAGTACCAGAGCTAGGATCGACATAACCCTTAGGACAAACAAGTCCTATGTTAAAAATAGTAAAGGCCATGAGCCAATAAACAATCCATAACACAATAGTTTCAAAAAGACTTCCAGAGACAACCAAGCTACTAGCCACCTGCAACAGTTAGACCACAGTCGACCTTCCGCACAACTTAGTCAAAACAACACCTATTGTTGTTGAGGCATGTTCTTCAAAATGCACAAACCAGCCAAACACCAACCCCAAATCCACCTCAAAAGGAAGGGGCTCCCCTCTATAGAGAGGAAGAAATGGGTACCAAAACCACCAAAGAACCCATCCTCTAGAGCAAGCACACACCACCATAATAGGGACCAGCCAAGGAGAGAAGCACTTCCCACCATCTCTACAATCACCCACTCCACCTCAATAGGAGAGGGCTCCACCTTAATAGGAGCAAGATTCACCTCAATAGAAAATAGCGATTGTAGAAAAAGGTAGCAAGAAAAGGCTCCAACAGCACAGGAAACCACCCCCTCCCAAGGCATCCAAACCAAAGGAGCACTAAGAAGGACAAAAAAAACCTCCCAACTGATAACATAATTAGTCCACAACAAAGTGTAACCATCTACTCTTTCCTCTGAAACAACATCATTCACCACTAGGGCCAACCAACAAACCAAGGGTAACCCCACACCCATGGTCCAAAGAGGGACTCTTGCAAGGCAAAAAAATCCCGCAAAGGAAACAAAGGGAGAGGAAAACAACACTCCAACATGCCATAGACCTACACTCCAACCAAACTCAGATATAGAACCAACCACTTCCATCAGCCAATCAGCTTTCCTGAAGCACGAACCGCCCCACGCCAAAACAGGGCTGAATCTCCATGACCACCAAAGGAACAAAAGAACTTTCAAATAAGGTCCCACAATACAACTTTGCAAGAGAAGGACATCAATCCATAGCATCACAAACCCCAGGAACTGACTCCATAAAGAAACATCAACAAAAATCCCATCAGGAACCACCACCATCCTCGCCTCAAGACAGGTAGACCATAGGAACAACAAATCCCAAGCCACCAAGTCAAGGATAGTAACCCATTCAGAAACACCAAAAAAAATAGGATGCTCCAAAGGACCACCAAAGAAATAACTTAGGACCTCCAAAAGGTCAACATCATACACCCACAGGGGCCTGTGAAAGAACATAACAGTCCCCAACCGCACAACAATGGCATGAGTAGTGGAGTCCAAAGAACTCAACTAGACCCAAACACCAGCAGGACGAGAATAAAGAGGGCCACCATGGAAAGTCTTCACAAAAAACACCCAACAAATGGAACCACACACATAGAAGACATCAAAGGATGTCACATATCAAAGTATTCATTCAAGAAGACACGTTGAAGAGCCATGGTTTCCATAGAACCATTCACCGTCACCAACCAAGAAACTCTGCCATGCTGGAAGGACAACACCACCCAAGGCATAGAACCCAGGAGATGGCTCCCACCGTCAGGCCCACGAGAACTAGAATTGAGCCAAAACAACCCCAAAATAAGGGACCCAAACACCACCTGAACGGCATCCTCCAACCATAGTCTCCAAACCAACACAATGTCAACAATTTTGTAAACAATGAAACCCAATACAGGGTCAAACCCAACACTTGCAGCAAGCAAGCGTGCACCCACAACATGAAACACATGAAGAGGTCCTCCTCCATTCCTACCACCGCCTGCCAAACCCCCACTCCCGACATGAGCCCACACCTGACCACGCAGAACAACAGGCAGGTCGAGAACCAAAGAGAGATGCCAAGCAAATTCATCATCATCCTCCGCTTCAGTATCCTCGTCCTCTGCAGACCCAGAGGAATTCAAATTCCTCTGCCCATTGCCGCTCCCGCTCAGAGGAATCATGATGAGTTAGGCAAGTAGATGTTCATTAAACACTCTATGTTATAGTTAATCACAATAATAATAATTCCAAATGTTTTAATTAAATATCTTATATAAACAACTTATTAATTTACATATATTAAATTAGATGGTATTCCCTATATAATTTAAAATATGTAATATTAATAAGGCAATTAATACCCACTTAAATAAATAACATTAATTATATTATTTAGCGAATTTTATTTTCTAAAATAATTAATGACAGTCACAACAAATACAATTCAATTATGTTACTATCCTCTTCAATGAATATCATTTAACTGAAGCAATTTATTTAATGATATCAAAATAGCCATATTCAAAACCTTAAACAATCATTGCTAAAACCATGGAAATAAATAACTCGAAATAAAACAATACCCACAAGAACAAGGTATAGATAGATGACATTGACAAACAATGATGAAACAACAAAAATAGACGGGGGTACTTTCTTATCAACTCCCTAGCCACATCAAAACCATTGGGTATGTAGGGCGCGCTCAGACCCGACAAAGTGGGTGGAGTTGGCGCCCGGTACCTGCAGTCCTACATAGCACCAAATGTTGAAACATCATATACATATACATATAAAATCATAATCAAACTTAGCGTGAAAGAGAATTGCAGTGAGGCAGGGCGCTCACAGATGAGCGATGCCACACCGTCCCTCTCACCCGAATCACAAACAGTAATCAAAATCTAAACAACATCATCATAAATCAATCAGTAACAAAAACATAAGCATAAAAACCCAACACATGTGTCCACATATCATAAGAAAAAGAAGAAGAACTGTCCACCAACCAAACAACATGACGAAACAAATGTCTATCAATGTATCGAGTATGCATCAAAACATAACCAATAATCAAATAGTATCAAAACACACACAAAACAGTATCATAAATGTATCAGTAACACGAGAGGCACTACATCCTCCCCCCTAGAACTAAGCTTACTCCTGGAAGCCAGAAAACAAATAAGGAAAATATTCTTGGATGCGAGATGCATCCTCCCATGTCGCTGGAGACTCATCATTAGGGTCCCATTAGACCCACACCTGATCAATTTCTCCACCCCTTAGAATGAGCCTCCTGTGTTGAAGAATGACCACGGGTTTCAGTGCGAGCTGCCTGTCCTTGACCTATAAAGCATTCCAATCTAGTACATGAGATATATCAAGAAAATAAGGCCTAAGAATAGAAACGTGGAACACATCATGTATGCATGATAGGCTATGCAACAAGGCTAAACGATAAGAAATGGGCCCAATTCTCTCAAGAACCTCTAACGGACCCACAAAATGAGGTGCCAACTTGGAGCCTTTTCTGTAATGGATATGGCTCTTTCGTGGATGCACTCGAAGAAACACCCGATCACCCACTGAAAACTAATGATCAATCCTATGAACATCGGTATACTTCTTCTACCTATCCTAAGCCGCTACCAAGTCTTCTCTAATGCGAGCAACTTTCTACTCCATATCCTGTAGCATGTCTAGACCAAGAAGAACCATGTCCTCAAGATGGTCCCAACTCAAAGGAGTTTGACATGGGTGACCATACAATGCTTGGAATGTTGGCATCCCGATCAAAATCTGGTAACCGTTATTGTAAGAAAAATCAACCAAATGTAGATAGTCTTCCCATCGAGACTGCTGATCCATAACGTACATATAGAGCATGTCCTCGAGAACCTGATTGACCCTCTTGGTTTATCCATCTATTTTCGGATGGTAAGCAGAACTGAAGTTCAACTGGGTTCCTAAGGCATGCTACAATGATGTCCACAAAGCAGAAGTGAACACTAGATCTCTGTCGTAAATGATTCTTCGTGGGATTTTGTGCAGCCTCACAATATCATCCATGAAAATTTTGGCCACAGATGATGTAGTATAGGATGATCGAATGGGAGAGAAATGTGCCACCTTGGTCAACTTGTCAATAGTGACCATGATAGCATCGTGCTGACGTGAAGTCATAGGCAACCCAACAATGAAGTCTATGGATATAATATCCCATTTCCATTCAAGAACAAGATTGGGCTGCAAAAGACCTGCAGGATGATAGCACTCTACTTTTACCCTCTGACACTCCAGGCATCTCGCCACAAGGTCTGCTATATCTCTCTTCATCCCCACCTAGAAGTACAACGGACGAAGATTTGCATACATCTTTTTAACTCCTGGATGAGCCGAATAGGGAGCGCGATGTGCTTCGGTCATAATTAGGGTACGAAGACCCTTAGTGGAAGGTACATATATGTGACTCGAGCATCAAAAAAGTCCATCGAAATCAAGAGTATAACCAGTAAATCTTCCCTCCAGCACTCTACCCGACTCAATCTCTGACTTCACCTCCTCAAACCAGTTATCCGAAGGATGTGCTGCAAGAATTTGACCCTTTAAGTCCACCTCAAGAGTCATAGAGGATAAATCATGTCAACGACGGCTTAGAGCATCTGCCACCATATTATCCTTGCCCTGGATGTACTTTACCTAAAAATCATACTCATAGAGGAAATCCATCCATCTCCTCTGCCTAGCATTAAGATTTGATTGCGTGAAAATATATTGCAAGCTGCAATGGTCACTGTGCAGTTCAAAACAATGCCCCAACAAGAAATGCCTCCACCTTACCAGAGCATGAACAACGGCGGCCAACTCCAAGTCATGCGTAGGGTAATTTAGTTGATGGTCCTTGAGATTACATGACTCATAAGCTATCACCCGACCTTCTTGCATCAAAACAACCCCTAACCCTTCCAAGGATGCATTTGTGCAAACCACAAAGTCCTGAGTCGGGTCAGGTACAACAAGAATAGGTGCACTGGTCAACTTCTCTTTAAGAGTTTGAAAATCTGACTGACACTTTTCTAACCAATCATACTTCTTTCCTTTCCTCTGCAGAGAGGTGATGGGATGTGCGACCTTTGAGAACCCTTGTACAAACCGTCGGTAGTAGCCCGCCAATCCCATAAAGCTGCAAATTTTTGGAACATTTGTGGGAGCAGGCCAATCTATGATAGCTTGGATCTTTGAGGGATCCATGAAAATACCTTCTCTTGAAATAACATGCCCCAAGTATTTCAATTTTTTCTTATAAAGCTCACACTTCGCCAGGTTTGTAAACAATTGGCTATCCCTCAAACACTACAACACCAGCTTCAAATGTTCCTTGTGATCCTCCATAGTTTTGGAGTAGATTAGGATGTCATCGAGGAACACAAGCACAAATTAGTCCAAGTAGTTTCGGAAAACCCCATTCATTAAGCTCATGAAAATTGAGGGTGTATTTGTTAACCCAAATGACATGACAGTGAATTCGTAATGTCTGTATCGGGTACAAAATGCAGATTTGTGAATATCTTCCTCAACAATATGCAACTGATGGTATCCTGAATTGAGGTCAATTTTAGAGAACACCTTCACTCCCTTGATCTGGTCAAATAGATCATCAATCCTCGACAAGGGATAGTGATTCTTCACTGTCACCTTATTCAGCTGTCTGTAATCAATACACAGACAAAGAAAACCATCCTTCTTCTTGATGAATATGATTGGTGCTCCCCAGGAGGAAACACTAGGATGGACAAACCCTTTGGCAAGCAATTCCAACTGCAAACAAAGCTCTTGAAGATCTTGAGTTGTCATCCTCTAAGGATCCTTAGAGATAGGCTCAACTCCCGAAATGAGATCAATTTTGAAGTCGATGCACACTTAGGTGGCATCCCTAGAATCTCGCTCAGAAATACATTAGAAAACTCCTTTAGAAGAAGATAATCATCTAAAGTCACTTCTCGAATCTCCTCCATATCCAGGTAATTAATCGAGATTGCAAACAACTGAAACCCTTGAAAGAAACACTTCTTCAACTGCATTGCGGAGATCATCCGCAAGGAGATAGGCTTCTGAATGCGAATAATTTCAACCTCACCTCCAGAATCATCCAGACAACAAATAGACTTATGATGACAGTAAATTGTTGCCCGGTGTGCACTTAGCCAATCCATCCCCAACACAACATCATAAGAACCCAGGGGAAGAGTTCAAAGATCCACCGAAGTCACAACCAAACCAATCTCCAACCTACAACCTAGAATGAGAGACTCCACCGACACCTTTGCTCCAAAGGTAAATTCAACTCGTCACTTAACACCTTGTTTTGCGGCCACCAGACTACAACGCTTAACTATAGAAGGGGAAATAAAGCAATCCAATGCACTAGAATCAAAGAGTATAGAAATATGAGTGCCTTGTAACACACATGATGCCTCCACCACAGTACCTTGGTGATCAGCCTGGCGGTTGTCAACCGTGATGAAAAATCGATGTGACTTGCTAGCGTCTCCAATCGTCGACTCTGACGCTGCTAGCCTCTAACTAAACCCTGCAGTGCTTCTTTGTGGACATTGTCTGGCAATATGTCCATGTTGACCACAACTGAAACAATTAGTACCACAACCAAAACCTCTGAAACCTAACGGAGCATAAGACTATTGATAGCTACCCCGACTGGGTGCAGACTGTGTAGACTTTGTTGGCTGCTCAAAACGGTTATGCTGCATTCTCTGCCAATTACAATTTTTCCTTGACTGAAATCTGCTGCCTTGCTGAGAATGAGAGGACTTATTCTTCAACTAGAACTGCTGCTATTGTCCACCCTTAGCGGGTATGGATTGACCCCTAGAAGGGCCTGTAGCCTGAGACTACCCACCTCAGGAACCAAAACCAGAAGCAGGCGTACTACCGATCTAAACTCCATTGGGGCCTCCTAATGCCAACGTCAAATTTTCCTCCATAAGATGAGCTTTCTCTACAACAACCTCCATAGTCTTCGGCTCAAAGACTCAGACCCTTCGCTAATTCGAGCATTCAAACCCCTAAAAAAATGTTGTACAATCATAGCCTCATCATTACCAATCCTGACGTACTGCTTAAACTCATAGAAGCGCCACTCGTACTACTCTATGAACATTGCCATCTGCCTTAAATCATGAAATTCATCTGCACAATGCTGCCTCTAGTGATCAGATAAGAAACAGGCTCTGAACCACTCCAAAAACAAATCCCAAGTCACTGAACTGATGTCAAGGTGTAATTTATGCTCTTCTAGTCATCATCATGTGGATGCAAATCCCCTGAGGTGCATGATGGCGCACCTTGCCCTAGTATTTCTGCCATAGGGATGCATAGAAAAGCATCGATCTAGATCGATAAGCCAAGTTTCAGCCTCCAATCCTCCACCAGAGCCATCAAATATGGGAGGATGTGCCCTGAGGAGGTCTCTCATATGACCTACGGCCACAACATCTTGATCTACCGATATTTAATTCCTCCTCGATGATCGCTCTCTCTCACTGGTCACCGCTGCTCTTCTTGCCTAGGACCCAAATGACCAAGAACCTCTTCCAACAACTGTTGCAACTGCTCACCACTCTGATCCGATTGCTCCGGGTTTGGGCCTCCACCTACAGGGTTGTTCTGGGAACCCTAGTGCTCCTCTTGTTCAGATTCATGGGAGCTTTGAGGTGGTGAGTGTTGACGGCCAGCTCCGCAACCACCACCATAGCCACAACCACAACCACAACCACATCCCCGACCCCTAGCATGATTATGCGTAACAAAAGAGGGAGTACATAAGTTCAAAGTTACACAAAAAGGTTAACTTAATGGGATCACTTAACCTACAGTACCAAGTGTTGTTAACCTTGGCTCTGATACCAAGTTGTAATGCCCCGCCACACAAACCCCATAGGACACAATAACTAACAATAAATAGAACAAAATTTTTTTAGAAACGAAAAATTACATAACCCTAATTAAATAATTAATCAACATTAATATAACCCATATGACATTGAACTAGTCCCATGGGGTTACATGGTGCGCTACTCAAAGCGAACCCAACCAAAAACATTGTTAAACAAAAAAAAATTAAATAAACAATAGAACCGTGAATATGAAACGACATAAATATAACATACATCAAATCATAAATAAAATAGATAAAGAAATACATGAATAGAATATTATTGCACTATAACTTCCAAGTTCAATATTACATTTGTGGAGCATATTTCCATAGATACAACACATTAAGAAACCATTAATACATTTCAAAGATGCTTCCCTTATAATAATGGGAAGTGTACATCAAAATCTAGAATGATACAACAATGAAGAATTGAATACATAATGTGGTACAATCCTCCTCCGTGTGAAGCTCTGAGATCACAACACCTGCCTCTGCATCATGATCGCCACTAGGGAACCCAATGGGTGTGTAGCATGTTCCACCCAACCTTGTGGACCCGAAGGCCCACCCCCCGTGCAAGGAGTTGACAAGAAAGGACCCTTATCCAACAAGGTCAAAACATAAAATACTAACACCACCCAACACAAAACCACATAAAACATAGACAACAACAATAATACTCCCAGAGGCAACACAAGCAAGGGAAGACAAATGGGTATAGTGGGAGAGTGTCATCACATGGACTTACATGGATTAACTAGACTACCTAACACTAGGAGCCACCTCCATCTATGGTTAACTTGATAACCTATCTCAAGGCATCACCCCATAGGGTGACTCATGGGGAGCCACTTACCTTTTGCAGAGACAAGGTGGTGACCTTACCAACTAGGTCTTCCCATCCCATCCTTAGCCTTTGAGAGCACTAATGACATGGGTGAGGCACATGTTTAGTATTGTTATGAGTTTAACTAACCCAACCCACTAGTTCTTTAATTAGGTTATCACTTATTAAGATAACTCTTCCATGGGTTATCCTGACAACCCCTTTGTGAGCTAGCCCCAATGAAGAGCCACTCTCCCTACGGTTACCCAAAACCAAAATCAAGCTAAGGGGTGTACCTCATCACTCAAAAACATAAAGGACATTCATTAAACATAACACACGAGGCATGACCATCTCACGAATACATAATGTATCAATAACCATGAATCAAGGAGGTACCACCCATGCACACATTCTCAAGATAAATAGATAAAAACAACAATAAAATGCACAAACACACAATTTCCTCTTGCCTATGGAAGTAAGTAAACATCTACCCAAGGACGAAGATGAAACATGATTCCCTGGAATCTCAAAGTCATCATAAAACAAACCAAACCAAAATTCCAAATGTGAGAACATATAAATTTTCCTTAAACAAATAGATCATCGACAAATATTTTTATTTATAAACAAAGCACATTTAAACGATACATCGTACCAATTGAAATAATGAAAAAGTTTATCAAACAATACAGACTTTACTAAAACACTAACCAAGTACAACAACTACTTGCCTATGTACATGCTAGGTATGCCATTTAAAATAATCAAACACCCAATGAATCTATCTCACTATTGAACGTATAAAGTAAACTAATGTTTTCAATCAATATAAAACTTAAAATAATTAAACATATTCCATACCAAATAATGATTCCATCATTACAAAATTAGTCAGTACAGTTAAACTACAATTTATACAATTCATTCTCACTCTCAATACATTACAAAAATTAAATATTTTAACTTAAACTATGAAAATAAATATATATTTTGGGCATATTATTAGAACTCAATTTACACAATATTAATTATCTCATCTTATTTCCAAATCAAAATAATCCTTTAATCTAAATTTACATACTCATTTCTAAATAAGAGTTTTATAAAATATTGCTCTAAAACTGAGTTTTATAAAAGTATATTTTTGTTCCTTAATTTAGAAATAAAAACCACATTTGCACAACTACAAATATATTTCTATATATATATATATATATATATATATATATATATCTGACATTACATATAAATTATTTAACTATGCTAGAGCTACTGTAAAATACCAGTAAACAACAAGTTAATAAATCATTTTCCACAGAATAGAACAATATATATAAATTCGATTTTATTAACTCAAAATACAGATTTCATACAAAACCGTCACCACAACTTATGGTAGAGGATAGACATTATAGTTTTGACCGACCTTACACTTATATATATAGGATTCGAATGCAAAGACAAGGGGTGCAACCCTCCTATGGCTGTGCACAACAACCACTATGTTGCTACGCAACCATAAGAATAGAGAATGGGGGAAAAAAATGCCAAAGGCATTATAATCACAACCACCCAACAAAAATAAAAGGCCTGAACGCAACACAAAATATAGCAGACCTTAAATACATACACACACACACATATATATAATAGATGCAAAAGAAAAAGAAACGCAGGTACAACCCAACGCACAATACCACCCTAGAATGCAAGAGCCAAAATATCAAAATTCAGCCAAAAAAATAAAAATAAGGAAGATCTCTAGTAAAGAGAAATTACAATGTAATTGGCTGAGAAATATCAATGAACAAGCGAGATCCAGGGTGAAGAAAATTATTCAAGAATGAACTGTGCTTAAGACGCTTTGCCAACCAAACTCATAAGACTAAAATAATAAATGAAACGATGTTGGACTAGAACGAAGAGGTCGACGAAATAAGAGATTGTAGATGAAATTCAAGCAGCAATTAAGAAAAACTGCTTCACACTATCAAAAATTCGAGACAGACCAAAGCTCACAGAGATATCATTATCTTTTGCACAAAAAAACCGATAAGGAAATAATACGATTTCAAATTTTCATTTCTCTTTTAATAGAAAAGAACAAGAATAATAGAGTTTTTTGTTGCTACCTGAAGTCCTTAGCCTGATAAATAATCAGAGATGGTTTATTGTGTCAAGCACTTCCAGCCAACTACATTCTTCCTCAATTTTTTTGAGATCCACAGCTACTGAATCCAATATCTAAGAACCGAATTTCTAGAGAAAAACTAATATTCTTATTTTTTATATGTCTTTTCAAAAACCAGAGTTACAATTTTTCTAGAAACTCCAAAAAATGAATTGCAGAGAGAATTTTTCTTTTCCTCTCTCTGCTTTTTCAAAAAACCACCAAAATGGATATAAAATCCAGAAAAGTAAAAATCAGAAAGTTGCCATCAATTTCCAAAATTTACTCCACATGAAAATAGCCACTTGCAATTAATTTCATTTTTCCCAATTTAAAATAAGCATTTTGACCCAATTTCCTTTTCTAACTAACTCTTCAAAAATTTAAATAATATAATTTACATGCTAAAATATAATTAACATTATGACAATAAACATTATTCAAAATAATTCAATAAACAATTAAAACTACGAAACGTTTAAATTTACAATTAATATTAAATTAAACACTCTTTGTTATAGTTAATCACAATAATAATAATTCCAAATGTTTTAATTAAATATCTTATATAAACAACTTATTAATTTACATATATTAAATTAGATGGTATTCCATATATAAAATTTAAAATATGTAATATTAATAAGCCAATTAATACCCACTTAAATAAATAACATTAATTATATTATCCAGAAATTCTTATTTTCTAAAAGAATTAATGACATTCACGACAAATACAATTCAATTATTTAACTATCCTCTTCAACGAATATCATTTAACTGAAACAATTTATTTAACGATATCAAAATAGCCATATTCAAAACCTTAAACAATCATTGCTAAAACCATGGAAATAAATAACTCAAAATAAAACAATACCCACAAGAACAAGGTACAGATAGATGACATTGACAAACAATGACGAAACAACAGACACAGACGAGGGTACTTTCTTATCAACTCCCTAACCACATCAAAACCATTGGGTATGTAGGGCACGCTTAGACCCGACAAAGCGGGTGGAGTCGGTGCCTAGTACCTATAGTCTTGCATAACACCAAATGTCGAAACAACATATACATATACATATAAACTCATAATCGAACTCGCCATGAAAGAGAATTGTAGTGAGGTAGGGCGCTCACGGATGAGCGACACCACACCATCCCTCTCACCCAAATCACAAAAAGTAATCAAAATCTAAATAACATCATCATAAAGCAGTAACAACATCATAAGCATAAATACCCAACACATGTGTCCACATATCATAAGAAAAAGAAGCAAAACTATTTTCCAACCAAACAACATGATGAAACAAATGTCTATCAAGGTATCAAGTATGCATCAAAACATAACCAATAACCAAACAGTATCACAAATGTATCAGTAACACGAGAGGCACTACAGGGAGTAAAGTTTGTTGAGTAGACTCTTGGATTCCTTGGCATGCATGGAGAAAGGGGATTTGGATAGCATTAGTTTATAGAGAGGGTGTAGATCCCACTAATCCCACCCTTGAGTAGGATCTTGTGTGACATATTAACCTACTAAGATGTAGAGTAGACCACCTTCTTATCTCTATGAGTATATGGTAAGTGGACCGTTACCCTTATTAAAACCTACAAAATTTTAAGATTTCTTATTATAGAAAGGTCTTTAGCCTCAATGATCCTATAGAAAAATGAGAGATAGAGGAATTTGTTGTATACCTATAACATATATGTGTAGATGTGGGATTTTAACAAGGGATAGATTTGAGTCATAGAGGGTGCATCCATTTTGACCATTTAAATGAGCTTGATTGAGATTATCACTAGAAAGCTAGCTAGCAACAAGAGGGTTTATAAGATTTTATATAGTTAAGCTTTGATTATCAAATTTATTAAGGAGAAAATTTATGAGTATGCATGGGGAGTCAATATTTTAGCATATTCTTATCTAGACTTCTATTATTGCATCATTAGGAGTGCAAACCATCACCCATCCCTCTTGTATCATGGGATGGATGCTTGAGCATCTTGTTCATTCTAATACAAATGTGAGAGTGCCTTGGGTAGCTATATGTGACCTATTAATCTATTTTATTGGCCTAGTTTGTAACATTTCTAGCTTGGTAAAATTTAACATTATTACTAACCCTAATATTAACCTAAGGCTCTCATGGCCTAATGCAATAGAATTCAATAACCATAAGGCCATTACTAGCATGATTGATAGATGAGATCAATTAGGGACACATCCTTTAGATAGGGTAGTGTATTATTTTAGGTGTGGTATGTAGAATATTCCTCTAGTACCCATAGTATATAAGAGCATGAGAAATATTAGGATAGGATATGCAAGTTGAACAATATGGACCCTTTTAAATCTTACAGTACATATTGTGAGAATCAAAGGGAAAGATTGTAGAAAAGGTGGAGAGGTGATAGTAAGGGGAGTGGTATGATAGGTAGATGTAGCCATAGCCAAAGTTGAGGGAGAAAACAAAGGGAGTGCAAAGGAGGACTTTGACAATGTCTTAAGGGGTTGATGTTATCAACATGAAATGGGTGAGAGCACACTCAAGAATCATATATGGAGTAGGCAAGGATTCTAAAGGGGGTGATTATTTAATGGTCAAAGGAGATTCTCCCAAGACTCTATCATAGATCCCAATTAGAGTTTTAGTATCAGACCCTTCCCCATAGGAGAGAGATCCACATGAGTGATTATAATTTATTTCTTATTTATTTTCCTTTTTTTGGTAGTTTAATTGATGAAATTATAGAACAATTATATTCCATGTTTTTATTTATGATATATGATGTGTGATTCTAACATTATTTTTTTGGCATGTTTGTATGAATAATTGATGAGTAGAGGGAAATTAGCCCATACACCAACATAGATATCATCCTTCCTATAATAGGGAGGGCAAGAGAGGAGTTAAAAATGGACCTAGGGCTCCCTCTCCTCCTCGATTAGAATAATTTTTTTTTTGATCCATCATAACATGTTGGATAGGAGATTATATAACAATTATAAGGATAGAAAAATATTGCCTTGATATTACAAAGACAAAGTGGGATTTCAACACAAGTAAGACCAAATATATATAATCACACACAGTGTCATGAAATCCATAACCAAAGGATCAACATACACTATTGTGGAGGTTCACAAGCTATTCAAAGTAGAGACTTGGAGATGAGTAGGAGATTTGGACACTCAAGGACCTGGTGGTCCCATAGGCCTTGAGTTTATTGACAAATATATATTCACATTTTGACAAATATATAATAGTTTGATTGGATTACTTTATTTCATGATGAACTTGACTTATAGATTTTCCTTTTCTATGCATGGAGAGTTCATATTTATGTTTTATTCATTTTTTACTATTTATTTATAGATGCATAGATATTTGTATATTCATAGACATGTATGTATAAATATTTTGGTAGATTTATTTTCTTACAACAAAATAGTTATATTTATATACATTTTATGTGACATCATGCTTGTATATGATTTTGGTGATAGAGAGATATAAGTTTAACTATGATACCATTATATAAAATAGAGTTATGAGATGCATGATGTAAAAATTAATCATGGGAAATGGAAATATGAAGGGGGAGATCTGCAATGAGCTTGTATCAGGTAAAATATTTCTAGTCAACTTAGTATTATCAAATACAAGATAGATCAACCATTTTTTTTTAAATCTTTTTAGATGTTTCCATAGACTTGTATCCTAGATTGGTAGCACATTATATCAAGGGGAATATGGAAATCCTCAACAAAAGATAATATTTTTTAATAAATAGGATGTATAATGATTGCTTATTTTTGATACTTTTCTTTCTTTTATTATTTTTCTTATTCCTTATTTAATATTTTGAATTGGGACCCCCTAACTCCTAATAAAATAGTAAAAAGTAAGGAATCAACACCAAAGGCTTGTAATATGTGAGTAGGATCTATACATGCCCCTATTCTTCACCTCACACAACTTAAAAAAAAGTGAGGTCTCATCATCGAGGGTGAAATATATTGACAGGAGTATAGTATAACTAACTACAATTAGTAGTTACCTCTTATTTTTAAGAATTTTACCCTCGCTAAATATTGTATGCAATATGATGATATACCTAGTAGATTCTAGGTAATATAACAGGCCTAGATACCTAATGTGAGGTAAAAGGGAAGTAATGATAATATGTACTAATTCATCAATATAATGATTAAAACAAAGATACTCAGACTCTATTGGAAACAAGGGTGAATAAAGTATGATAAGTGGGAATATCAAAATTTAGCATGGTTGAATGGAAATATATTAATTTGTATCTTCTACTAAGACATAATTTACAAAAGATAACAATTGTCATGACATGATGAAATATACAAAATGAATCCAAGTGGATGTTTTAGCGCTTTTGATTTTTAATTTTTAATATATTACATTTATTGAGGTGAATATGATATGTGAAGTAATAATGGAGAGTTTCCTTTATACCTTGGGTGTTATAAGAGTTAAACCACCTAGTATACATAGGGTTATGGATGATATATGGTTGGAAATTTCAACCTCTCAATGGTTTTTGAATAGATTAAATTATTCATTCTATCACTACCAATTATGAAGTCCAAGGATTACCATTCCACCCACATATATGACTAGAATAGTCATATTTCTTTAGCTTCCTTAGGAAAGATATCTATTTCTTGTGTAGCGTTGAATCAAATATTGGATTTTTCATCAATGATAATATTTGAGGACTTGACATCAACAAATAAAAATTCAAATGATACCCTGTTTATCGTAAGAAAGAATATATAATTCATGTAGAGTTCAAGGTTCCTCTTTATGCTTTCTAAAATCTACTTAAATTATTACAACCTTATCTTTATGAGGGTTTACATCCATTTATAACTCTTTGTAATATCATGGTAGCTTGATCATATGTTGATTGAATTTAATTTCCTCTAATGACTCTTTTTACCTTGTGATATAGACTTGTACCATAGACAAGTCCTTATTTAAATAATTTGGTTTGTCGTGCAACATGTCAACCATGTAAATATCTTTCATTCAATCTATTAGAATATCCTAATATAGGTCCCACAATTATAATACTAATGAGAAAATTTCTAGATGAGATTCTAAATGAGTTATAGTGCAATGAAAGCTCGTTATATAATTTTTCTAAATATATAGATGTGCAACTAAATATAAAATATTTTTATAATCTAACAATTTTATACATGGAATGACCAAGAGCAATTTGTATGGTTATTTATTTTTTCTCTACTT
>CM021107.1:383065655-383135278 GCA_007115665.2 Sequoiadendron giganteum | reverse complement strand
AAATGACTCCAAGTCTGAAAAATCCAACACTCTAAAAGACTCCTACTAGCCGCAATTCCACCTTTTTTGTGTTTCTTGCAAGGATTTGATCCTCAGTTGGCTTTCACTTATCTTCCTCGCATGGATTTTGGAAAAAGAGAACTATTTGGTTAAATATTAAAGATAATCAATTGACTATTTTAATATTTGATATGTAGTAGTCCTCCTTTTATACATCACATATTAAATATTGATGTAGGTACTATATTTAATATTTAATTTCATAGTTGATTTTTGTCAAAAAGTCATGCAAATATATAAGTGATGTGTTCCACCTCTTTAACTCCAAATGATAACATTAAAGATTTAATTTTTATTTTTTTCAAAATACACAGCTCCCAATCATGATTAGGTCAATTGACTTAAAGTCAATACCTTGAAGGTAATAATAATAAGAAATGATTCTCATAAATCATGGCCATAAAGAACCATTATTCAAATTAGGGTGAGTAAAGGAAACTCAAACCCTAAACTTTTCTATTTTTCACTTATTCATTTCAAAAATCTTGTTGTTGACCGCCTGTAATACCCCTCCGTTTTGCTTCTTGTTCAAGTTGCTTTATGCTATGTTTGGTTGCAGTTACTTTGATACTGGATACATTTTGTTATGATGTTTTGATCGTTACTATTAAGCGACAACTATTATTGTGGGATGTAGTTATCTGATTATTGTTTCACATGCATTATGGACTAATGATGTTGTAGAGTTAACATGAGATGTTATTATGAGATTTCTAGATTATGATGGAAGTGTCAGTTTTGATGAGTGTATTGGTGAAGAAGATGGGTTCGCATCACTCGCTTGCGAGCACCCTGCAAATCCGTAATTCATTCTTCACGGTGTGTATTATATGTTGGATATATTGTATGATGTTGTTTACTTGGTTGCAGGATTGTAGGTACATGGCATCGACTCCACCTGGTTTCACAGGTTTGAGCGTGTCGATCCAACGGTTAAGTTGAAACGAGATATAGTAGCTAGGTAACATGTGTCAAGTCTACCCCCTAGCCTTAGTGTATCGTTAGTTATGTGGGTCGAGTCATTGTCTATCTTGCTTTAATGTTATTTAATTCTGAAAGATTCTTGATTTGGAAATAGATATTTAGAATAATTGCATTTAAATCATGTTGATGGTTATTTAATTTAAATAATTCAATGTGGATAAAAGTTTATATTTAAATTAATCAATTATATTTTGTTTATTTATTTAATTAAATTTGATCCAAGGGGGTTGAATTTAGTTATTAAATAATTAAATTAATTAATTAAACGTGATGCAAGAGAATGAAAGGAAATAAAAGAATTAAAACTAATTTTGGAATTTAATTTCAACTTGTGGGAATTAAATTAGAAATTGTAATTAAATGTTTATTTGGGAAATGAGTTTCAACTTTGGAAATTAATTTATTATTTAAAATTGCATTTTAAATTGAAAGTGGGTTTTCAAAAATTGGAATTGAAATTCAAATTGAAATTAATATCTAATTTGCATGTAATGTGAATTAAAGTTGTAAAAATTGAAATTAATATCTAATTTGCATGTAATGTGAATTAGGGTTCTATTAGGTATTTTTGATTTATAAAAAATACATGTTTTAATTTTAGGGGAGGAGAAAAGTTTTTAGAAAAATACATTTTTATAGCAGAGAAATTTTTTTGGAAAATTTGCACAAGAGTTTGAAAAAAGTTTTGATTGTAGAATTGATTGAAGGAAAGATTGTTTGCATTTGTTGGGTTTTGGATTGGATTCATTGGAGGATTGAAGAAAATTCAGGAAATCTTTGGAGGAGGCTTGCATCAAAAATTCATCTCTTCCTGTAGCTTCTGTACCAGGTTTTCCTCTTTGTGTTTTATTGTTCTTGATTATGAGGGTCGGGGATCGGTTGAGGCCACCATCTTGACAATCCGCAGCGGGTAACTCATGTACTTGTTTATTGTGGGTATGGTTTCCTTAACATACCTCATGAGACCATAGTTGGTATTCTATTTTGTGGGTATGGTTTCCGTAACATACTTGATGAGACCATAGTTGGTATCTGATTATTATGTGTATGGTTCTCTTAACATACTTGATCTGCTTTATTTATGGAAGTAATGTGACCATGTTTGAGTTGTACTTACATTGTACTTGCATGGTGTTAGATTTGTACTTGCATTGTACTTGCATGGTATTTGAGTTGCATTTTTGTTGTACTTACATTGTACCTGAGTTGTACGTGTGTTGTACTTGTGTGGTTCATGTGATTGGTTGATCTAGTTTGGTTCAGTTTTTTGTTAGCCTGTGTCTAGAGGTTGATGGTATTGGCTAGGATTCCTTATTACTATCTCCTAGCATGGGGGGTGGGCCTTTGGGTTCCACTTGGTTGGGTGGCGTGCAACTAATCCTTTGGGTTCTTTCTTCATGTTCATTTGGACGAGACTTCCAGTTGGAGAGCTCGTGGGATTCTATTTCAGTTATTGTATTATTTCATTTCAGTTGATCTTGTATTATTTTACCGCTCAGTTGTTATCGAGGTGGAAGTTGTAGTTTTAACCTTATTTATGGGACTTGCCTCATTCGGGGAATGAGAGTTGTAATTGTAATATTTAATTATGGATAAATGGATTGGTCAGTTATCTCTATGCTTGTTGTAAATAATCTTGTATGGTATGTATGTGTTCTTAATTTGTTAAGTAAATAAATTCTATGGATTCACTTATGTTGTTGTGGGTTGTAATGTTATCTCAGTCTCATAACCTTAGGGGATGGTTGCATTGGGAAGCGAACTTGTATATTAATTGTACTTACACATATTTTTTTTTAATCCTGTTTAAGTAGTTGTTTGCAACATCCTCTAGGGTTGTGTGGCGGGGCATTACGTAATGCATGTTTTGTTGTGTGTTGGAACTCCCCTAGCAATGACCACTCCTTTAGGAGAAGGATTTACTATTTTATTATGGTTTCAATGTTCCCCATTCATTGGACCATTATGATTTTTCTGTGATGCATCCCTCTGCTATCCAGTAGATAGATGTATGAAATCATGTTCCCTCTTAGAAAATTGAGCTCAATATTATCCCCCTTTGAGGGCCACATTTGTTCATACATTATGCAAAATGTTTCATTGACTTGATTTGTATCCCATGGGTTGAGGATGAATTTGGTGTACCAAAATTGGATGAGCTTCCACTTGGGCTACAAATGTTACATAGATTGGATATTCAAGAATATTGGTATTAGATGTATTGTTCTTATAGTATCATTATTGGTCTATTCACATACAAGTAATGCTTCAATCAATCATGGTCCATGATTAGTGTTGAAAATAGAGGGAGAAGAGTGCAATTTTTTATTTTCTTTATTATCTAGTATTTGGTGAAATAATATAAAGTGAAAAATTCAAGAATTATGTCAATGGAGTATTATGCCATTTCTTGGATTACAAAAATATAGGGATAATGATATAGATAAATGTTAGTGAATGAAGTTCTCCCAAGTAAGATTCATTGTAAAAATAACTTTTTTTATAGGATACTCGAGTTATATATTGCTTGTGGCTACTTGGATGGCATGTCCTAGGTTGTGTGGGACTATGCTTGTTTCTTATATTGATATTTAAAGCTATGGTTGAGAATGAAATGGATCTTGAAATCAAATGTTTGAGTTTTGAAAAAGGTGGTGGATTCATCTCCAAAGAAGTTTAATGTGTTTTGTGAGGTTCATGGAATAAAGAGGCATTTTTCTGCCACTAGAACTCCTCAACATAATGGATTTTTTGAAAGGAAATACAAAATTGTTCTAGAAGCCACAAATACTATGATGAAAGAGGAAGATATACCAAAATTCTATTGGAGAGAAGCTATTCATATTGTTGCTTACATACTTAACAAATTTCAAGCTAAAGCTAGTAGCACAAAGACTCCCTATGAGATATGGTATGGAATGATTCCTATTGTGAAGTACTTTACAGTATTTGGAAGAAAATTTTACATCAAGAGAGAACAAGAAAACTAGGTAAAATTTGATGCAAGTTATAATGAAGGTATCTTCCTTGGATTTTCTCTTAGAAGTTAAGCTTGCAGATATTATAACAAAAGACCGAGAATAATAGATAAAAGTAAAATTGTTAAAGTTGATGAAAACTTGTAGAATTCTATTTTAGAGGATGGATATGTATCAGTTGAACCTGATTGCAAAGAAGAAGAAGAAGAAGAAAAATAAAGAGGAAGAAGCTTGGGACAATACCCTAAAACCCCTCATAATGTGCAAAATTATCATTCCAAATATCTAATCATTAGAGACAATAGGAAATGTGTATTCACAAGAAGCAAAGATGTTGAAGTTGAGGTAAATCTATGTTTACTTTCTAAATTTTAACCTATAAAAGTGGGTGAAGAATGTAAATATGAAAAATGGATGAAGGTAATGGAAGAAGAACTTATGTAGATAGAAAACAATCAAACTTGGGAATTGGTCCCTAGATGCAAAAACATAAACCTAATTGGAACTGAGTGGGTATTTAGAAACAAGTTGAATGAAAATGGAGAAGTAGCAATAAACAAGGAAAGACTTGTGTGTAAGGGTTACTCAAAAGTGGAAGGTATAGAATTTGAGAATATTTTTTCTCATGTGACTAGGATGGAAGCTATCATAATGTTTTTGGAATTTGCAACACAAATATTTTAAGGTTTATCAGATGGATGTGAAGTCTATTTTTCTAAATGGAGAGTTGGAAGAAGAGGTTTGCATGGAACAACCAGAAAGATTTTATTTTTCAAATTTACTTGATATGGTATGTAAATTGAAGAAGGAACTATATGGATTGAAGCAAGATCCCAGAGCTTGGTATGAAAGGTTCGATAGGTACGCTATACAACAAGGATTCAATAAAGGCACCATAGATAGTAATCTTTACTTAAAAATTGTTGAAGACAAAATCTTGATAGTATTAATATATTTGGATGCCATTATCTTTGATGGAAATGAGGATATGTGTAAGAATTTTGTAGAGGAAATGTAGAAAGAGTTTGAAATGTCAATGTTTGGGTAGATGAATTTCTTCCTTGGGCTACAAATCAATCAAATAGATAATGTGATATTCATTTTATAATCTAAGTATGTAAAATATATGTTGATGAAGTTTGTAATGGATAACTCCAAATTGGTATGTACTGCTATGGTGACTAGTTGCAAATTGAGCAAAGATTATGACTTTCCTAAGGTTGAACAGAGCAATTTTAGATCTGTAATTGGTGGAATACTATATCTAACTACTAGATTGAATATCATGCATGCGGTTTGTTTTGTATCTAGATTTTAAGAAGATCCAAAAGAGACATGTTGCAACATTGAAGAGGATATTTAAATATTTAAGAAGAGCTCTAGATTATGGTGTGTGGTATCCTAGGGATATTGATTTAATATTAAGTTATTATATAGATACAAATTGGGCTAGTTGTGTTGATGAAATGAAATGTACAAGTGGTGGTGAATTCTTTCTTGGATTTATATTGGTTTCATGGTTGAGTAAGAAGTAGGATTTAGTTCCTTTATCTATTGCAAAGGTTGAATATATTGCGGTAGCATCATGTTGTATACAAGTCATGTTGTATAAAATTTTTGTGGATGAGATAGACATTGGAAAATATTAGAGTTTTATTTGGGGAGCCTATATTTATCTTTTGTGATAATACAAGTGTAGTTAACATTTCAAATAATCTAGTAATTCATTCAAGGACAAAGAATATATCTACTAGCACTTGCATCCCAATAAGGTGCAATACTTATTCCGATCGGCTGAGCCCACATTATTTACGATTGTGAAAAGAAGTGGACAACGTGAAGAAAGTAGTGATGTATCTCACCTATCCATCTTTAACTCTCCCTCCTTCCCCACCCCCTCCTCTCTCACTCTTTCTCTCTCCTTCCCTCTTTATTTCTCTCTCTATATCACATATCCCTCTGTACCTATCCCTCCCTCCATCCCACCTATTTATCTCTCACTCTCTCCTTCCCTCTCTACTTCTCCCTCTAATTCTCTATATCTCCCCTATCCCTCTCCCTCCCTCCCTCTCTCTCTCCCTCTTCGTGGCTCTCTTTTTCCTTCTCTACTTATTTCTACCCCACCTCTCTCTCCCTCCCTATCTTTATCTCACTTATCCCTCTCTACCTCCCTCTATCCCTTTACCATCCTCTCTCTCTATCTCTCTCTCTTTCTCCATCCTTCCCTCTCTACTTCTTTTCCCTCCTGTATCTCTTTCTCTATCCTTCCCTGTCTACCCCTTTACCCTCCTCTCTCTCTTTCTTTATCTCACCTATCTCTCTCTACCTCTCCCTCCCTCCTTGCCCCCTTCTCTCTCCCTCTTTCGCTCTCCTTTCCTCCCTATTTCTCTCTATATTGCATATCCCTCTCTACCTATCCCTCCCTCCATCCCACCTATTTCTCTCTCACTCTCTCCTTCCCTCTCTACTTCTCCCCCTCTCACTTATTCCTCTCTACCTCTCTCTCCTCCCCCCTCTAATTCTCTATATCTCCCCTATCCCTATCTACCTCTCCCTCCCTCCTTTCTCTCTCTCACTCTCTCTGGCTCTCTCTTTCCTTCTCTACTTCTTTCTATCCCACCTCTCTCTCCCTCCCTATCTCTATCTCACTTATCCCTCTCTACCTCCCTTCATCCCTTTACCCTCCTCTCTCTCTTTCTCTATCCTTCCCTCTTTACTTAGTTTCCCTCCTTTCTCTCCCTTTCTCTATCCTTCCCTCACTGCTTCTTTTCCCTCCTCTCTCTCTCTTTCTCTATGCTTCCCTCTCTACTTCTTTACCCTCCTCTCCAATTCATTCCAAAAACAAAACTTCCTATACAACTTTAGTTTTTCATATTTCTATTTGTTTATTGTTTGGATTTTATAACATAGAATAGCTTTAACTTTTATTAAAAATTTATTATATTATTTTATTTAAAGAATCATTTTTATTTCTTTTTATTTGTTTTTATTTACTTTATTTATTTATTTTTATAGTATATATAAGTTATTTTGTAGTTAAATAGTTATTTTATGTATATATATATATATATTTATTTTTATTAAAAAATTATTATATTATGTTATTTAAGGAATAATTTTAATGTTATTTATTATATAAATTATTTTATATATTTCTATTTATTTTTATAGTTAAATAGTTATTTAATTTATTATATAAATTTTGTTATGATGCTAGTCAAGCATGTCTAATCATTGCTTATTGTAATCATTCATTGATCTTTACATTGGTTAATTGTTGGAATTAACCACGATCATTTCCCATCCCAAACATGACCTTGAGATCACCACTCTCTTGTGGCATTAAGTGCATTAACACCCTTCCATCTCCATAACATTATCATCACATAAACTATGCTACCCAAAGATGCATCCTATCAAACCTTTACACAAATTCACTTAAATATACACACTTCAACACATGATTAATGTCATTTCACCATGTATGTGTTCATTATACATTATCATTGTAAAGTAATTTGTATTTTTTAACTATTATTAAATATTTTATTATTTTTTAAAATTATTGATCTTACTTTGTTATTATTTATATTAAATTTTGTCTTGTACATTCTACAACATATCAAGTAAAAATTTATTTAGATATTTGTCAAATCGAATAGAATAAAATAACTTTTAACATCCACTCTCATAAATCAGATATCTACTCCAATGATAAATCAGATAAAGGTATTCCAAAATATCTTGTGTTCAGATGGCCCTAAATGTGAGGCTATTTTCATGCCTGACGTATGATTTGATGTGTTACAGTATTAACTCTCGACTATGCTCAGTGACAAATTACATGATATATTTCACTCACTGTTTGGAGGGTTTCAACTATTGTATAGATCCCACCCACAACTGTTATACTGTATTAATAATTAGGGGCTATTTCAACTACCCCACTGAAACAGAGCCCAAAGCTCTTTGCAACTACATACAAAGTTTTTCATATTTACCCCGATTAAATAATAGAATTACAGATCAAAACAATTTATTCATGAAATACCAGAATGTGAATCAACTTAAGCATTGATAATGTTACTCTAGCTTTACATACAAAGAGAAAACCTCCCCAGTTTATTCAATCAGATTAGATTTTTATACAAGTCCCCACAAAAAAGATGGTAGTAACTTCCCTTGCCCCAAACATAACATTCCCCTTAAGTATTATAAACTTCCATCAAGAACATAGACTATTAGTAGAAACAAAAAACAAAATTTTGGTATTAATAGGATCAAAACCTTAATTTATAGGAGAAAACAAAGGATCACAAAAGAGCATACATAATATCACAACGCAACACAGGTTGAATAATCGCTTTCAATAACCTGTGATGGTATCTACAAGCCTATTAACCAAAGCTAGAGCATTGCTAATGAGCTTGCAGGCATCCTGAACCCATCCATTTATGGGAACTTTAACCCTACCTTTGCGAAGAGACTCAAAGCCATCAAGATAGTTGTCTTCGTTAGTGAGCTTCAGCGCTCATCCAAGTCTGCACATTGCTCATCTAGAACTTGAAAGAATCGAGCCTCAAATGCTTCAGTTCGGCTAAGGAGTCCCTGATCTACTCCAAAGTGATGCCAAAATTTTCTACACAGTCACGGAGCGCCTCACACTCTCTCTTATTGAGGCCGCTAGCTCTTTTGGAGAGCTTGACGGCCCAAATTGTCATGTTTTGAGAGTTTTGGATTCTCACTTTGACAGCGGCCTTCACAATCTCTTTCGGCTCCACTTCGCCTATAGAGAGGGTGCGTACGACTTGAGCAACACCACACAAAGGTCAGGGTGGTGGGTGATTTTGTAGGAGGATTCAATGAAGTCGTCAACTAGGTGTCTCACCATTGCACAGGATGCAAGGATTGTACAGATTGTCAAAAAGGCAGAAAAGAGTGGAAGAATTTATGTCCACCATAAATTCTTCCTTGTCGAGCACCACCGAGGTTTCCGGCATCAGACTACTGGAAATTCCGGTGAGGTTCCCCCACTATAATAGCCTATCGGCTAATTAAGTATCAATATTTGAGAGAAGCTAGGGGTTATTGCACCTCCTTTCATGAACTACATGCATATGGAGATGTATCAGTCCAATGGATCTATGGATATATCTCCTTTCTAGAATAATGTTTTTAGCTACCTCTTTGTGGGAGTAAGTAGTGGCATGTGTTGTCATTGATTTGTTGATTTATTTGGGTGTACTCCTAAGGGGAGTATTAAGAAAAGGTATTTTGGTTTAGTTTCAAAAGTGGACAAAGAATCATGTGAGAAAGTAGATAAAGTTGTGTATGTTGTCTAATCATTATTTTGGAAGAGAGAGAGAAACATGTAAGGGGTAGAGAGTGAATAATTAGAGAAAAATATGAATGTTGTATAATCATTATTTTCAAAGGGAGAGAGACTCTTGTAAGTTTAGGAAGGCTATGTAGGCTATATAATCTAAAAAAAAGGAGAGTGTGTGGTCCAAGAGCACCAAGTTGCTTTCAAGCCTCCATGAGGCCATTTGTAAATAGTTGCTCTATATTATGTATTGCATCTTCTAATAAGGTTTATCAAATCATTTTATAGGTGTTTGAGTCTTAGGAAGTAATATTTGAATTCATTTGTCAAATAATGTTTAAAGTTGTTCTATATTGTAAAAATCATAGAAGTTGCTCAAGAAAGTTGTCAAGCAACTTGTCAAAAGTGTCATTAAGGTGTTTTTTCAACAAACTAACTAAAAGGTGGTTGAAAATAGTTGGTTTTGGTTGTAAATGTATAAGTACACCCTCCAAAACTCGAATTGGAGGGGTTGGAGACATTATTTGTGAAGTTTGAAGAATGGCAACCTCAAGTTTTGTATGCATTTTCTGATTTTTAGATTGTTTTCAGATTGAAGTTGTGATTTGCACGGCTTGATATGGACTCAAATAATTGATTATCATATATGGATGGAAATATCTCTATTTCTAGTTTCTAATTATTTTTGTCTCATTGAATTTTATTGAGTTTTGTGGAAGATATGATTATTTTGGTGAGAGCAGGTTTGAACACTGCCTAGGGTTTTCAGTTTTGGGAGAAACACAATAACTTTATTTTCAACCATTGGATCTTCATAAAACTTGGAAGGGAGGTATGTAATTATGTAATTGTAAATCTCAATGAAGCGATTGGATTTATTATTTGTTTTGTAGAAGTTATTACTGACTGTTCATTGCATTAAATTGTGGGCTACCATGGTTATGTTTCTGATGTGGTCTAGAATGCACTTAATCATTCTTTGAGATGAATAATTTTATGAAATTTTCCAAGTAAATGGAATGTTTAGTTGTGAATCCTCTTTCTCTACATTAGTGTGTATAATTGATTTGATGTTTTTTCACATTTTCTGTTGCCATCAATGATAAAGGGGGAGATTGTAAAAAAATGAAAGTGTATCTATTGTCTTTGATGTTTTTTCACATCATGTGTTTCCATCATTGACAAAGGGGGAGATTTTTGAAATTATGAAGGTTTTTTCATTGATGTAAATAGGAATTCTACTCACTGTTGTTGTCATTGATGTCAACTATGTGATGAAGATGTCAAGGATATTGAGACAACTCTTAAAAAGATGAAAGAAAGTTGTTGCAAGTTTTGCATGTATAATTGATATCTTGAGGAATTTTTTTGAGTACATGGAGCTATCTTTCTATTACAGAGTCTAACATTAGCTGGAATGAAGTAATGTGTTGATATGATGTCTCTGGTACTTGGTTTCCAATTACTTTTGAGAAAATTTGATATACAAACTAAACTATGTTGTGCAAGTTTTCATAGTGTGCTTCGGTATTATGCTCCATATTTATTATATGTTTATGATATTCCTATGTAGATCTTATAGGTTATTTAAGGTTTCCAAAGGTTATTATATTTAGAAAAATTGTGTCTATATCATTCTCCAAAGTAAGATATTTTAACTAGTGTGTGAACTAATCTTTCAGTGATGTTTCTTGTGGTTTGGGAGAAATGTATTTTCATTTAATTTCTTTGTTGTTTGACTTTAAGTTTGTAAAACTTGGGAATTTTCTTATAATTCTTGTATATTGGGTATGTGCAGGATCATCATGGAAAAAATAGGCCCTTAAGTGGCAATAAAATTTAGAAAATCAGAGTTAGGCAACTTGACGTAAAAATTTAAATAAGTTATCTATATTATTTTAAAAATATTTAAGAATAGAATTTGTAGAAAATCGAATTTAGTTTCTAAACTATTAGGTTTTTTTTATAAAAAAACTATTTGGTGAAAATTTTAAATTTCAATGCAGTAGTACTTAAATTTCAAGGAAAAAATAAGAAGTAGGTGTCTGTCTAACCACCCTAACCACAATAAAATGATAATATTTTATTATAATATTTTATATATAATTTGGGGACTCATGTACTGATGTGATGGATATTTTTTAATAAATTTTTTTAAAGTAAATAATTAATTATGAATTTTTTGTTACAAATTTTTAAAAATATAAAAACTCGTATGTCTGACCACGTTAACTTGGTCGAAACTTCATGAAATTTTTTATTTATTTTTAATCCTATAGTATGTGAAACATATAGTGTGTCACATATTTTGGATTCAAAAAATGTCATATTGTTTGAAAATTATAGATTTTTTTCAATCAGCCTATCAATCAGGACTTTAGTCATAATTCAAATAGAAAATGAATAATAATTATTTATGAGATTCAAAGTAAAGCATAATTTATATTGGTAGAAATCTGAAAATCTCCTTTAAAAATCCTTTTCGTTTCATCAATTCTGGGTAAAAAAAAATTCGTCAGCCACATGGGTCATCATATCACTTAGATATCACCACTTTTTGGCCCATCATGATCCTACACAGACCCTATTTCTAAATTTAGGTTCTTACTTAATTTGGTGCAGTATAGAGTGAGTTTCATTTGTTAGTATGCAAATAATAGTTACTAGTTGTTTTGAGATGAAGTATTTGTATGATGCAATATTGGATAAAGTGTTAGATGAATCTTAATTAGTTTGTGGATTATTATGGATCATCCTCAAGTGAAATATGTTGTCTAAAAGTTTTAGATTGATTTGAAGAAGCATGTAATTAATGTTTATTGTGTTTATTACGGGTATAGGCTGACCTTGTGTTTAACACTACATGCAATGTTAAGAAGGCATGTAGAGATGTGTTGGGATCTATTTGGGTCCGAATTAAGGGTTTATGTAGGTTTACTTCATTCCTACCCACCGTAGGAATGTTTATGTGCTGACCTATTTTGAATGTGTATGTATAATGACTAGATTGGAGAAGGTTTTCGAGGTTGAGGTTGATATAAAGGAGTGTGGTGTTGTTGTGAGTTGAGGTATGAGATAAGTAAGAAGCATGATAGATGTGATATTGATGCAATTTATGTGTATGATGTGAATTTGAGCATAGAAGTACAATTTACAACAACAAAATAAGGAGTTAATGAATCCATGTGGATCTAATTTCTATTGAGAGTTTTTAAGGTTTAATTTGCTACAAATTATTCATCCCCTCCTCTAAGTTTTATTTTTCATTTGAACATGAGTCACAATAATTTTGATAATTTGGCAAGAATTAGTTCAGTTCATGCAGTGATAGACCTGCTAAGAATCACAAAGCCTATCAATTTTATTTGTGAGAGTTGTCAATTTAGAAAAATAACAAGGAGTAGCTTCAATGGAAAGGAAAAATTTTCTACTAGACTATTGGGATTAGTACATACAAATATCTATGGTCCTACAAGGGTGAGAAGTCTTCAAGGCGACAGGTATTTTATTCTTGAATGACAAGGGCTACTTTTCTTAGAGGAAAATATGATGCATTAGATGAATTCAAGGCATTTAAAACTATGGTTGAGAATGAAATGGATCTAAAAGAAAAATGATTGAGGTCTAATAGAGGTGGTTAATTCACCTCCAATAATTTTAACATGTTTAATGAATTTCATGGAATAAATAGGCATTTGTCTATCCCTAGAACTCCTCAATAAAATGGAGTTGTTAAAAGGAAAAATAAAACTGTTCAAGAGGATCCTAGGACTATGATGAAAGAGGAAAATCTATTGGAAGTCTACTAGACAGAATATATTCATACTACTACTTACATACTTAAGAGAGTTCAAACTAAACCTAATAGCACAAAGACTCCCTATGAGCTATGGTATGGAATGATTCCTAGTGTGAACTACTTTAGAGTGTTTGGAAGAAAATTTTATATTAAAGGAGAAGAAGAAACTTTAGGAAATTTTAATACAAGGCCTGATGAAGGTACCTTCCTTGGATATTGTAATAAAAAAAAAATCTTATCGATGTTACAACAAAATGCTATGAAAGATTCTTGAAAGTGCAAATGTTAAGGTTGATAAAAACTTGTAGAATTTAATTGCATTGGATGGATATGTGTTAGATGAACCTAAATTCAGAATAGAAGAAGAAAAAAATAATGAAGACAAAGTACAAAATGAAGAGGAAGAAGATGTAGAGAAGACCCCTAAGACCCCTAATTATGTGCAAAAGAATCATTCTAAAGATTAGATTGTTGAAGATAAAAGGAAATGTATATTGACAAGAAGAAAAGTTGTTGAAGTTTAGATAAATTTATGTTTACTTTCTAAAATTGAACCTAAAATATTACATGAAGCATGTAAAGATTAACATTGGATGAAGGAAATGGAAGAAATTATGTAGATAGAGAAAAATTAGAATCGGGAATTGGTTCATGGAATGGAAAACATGAACATAATTTGAACTAAGTGGGTATTTAGAAACAAGTTGAATGAGAATGGAGATCATAATTAGGGTACGAAGACCCTTAGTGGAAGGTACATATATGTGACTCGAGCATCAAAAAAGTCCATCGAAATCAAGAGTATAACCAGTAAATCTTCCCTCCAGCACTCTACCCGACTCAATCTCTGACTTCACCTCCTCAAACCAGTTATCCGAAGGATGTGCTGCAAGAATTTGACCCTTTAAGTCCACCTCAAGAGTCATAGAGGATAAATCATGTCAACGACGGCTTAGAGCATCTGCCACCATATTATCCTTGCCCTGGATGTACTTTACCTAAAAATCATACTCATAGAGGAAATCCATCCATCTCCTCTGCCTAGCATTAAGATTTGATTGCGTGAAAATATATTGCAAGCTGCAATGGTCACTGTGCAGTTCAAAACAATGCCCCAACAAGAAATGCCTCCACCTTACCAGAGCATGAACAACGGCGGCCAACTCCAAGTCATGCGTAGGGTAATTTAGTTGATGGTCCTTGAGATTACATGACTCATAAGCTATCACCCGACCTTCTTGCATCAAAACAACCCCTAACCCTTCCAAGGATGCATTTGTGCAAACCACAAAGTCCTGAGTCGGGTCAGGTACAACAAGAATAGGTGCACTGGTCAACTTCTCTTTAAGAGTTTGAAAATCTGACTGACACTTTTCTAACCAATCATACTTCTTTCCTTTCCTCTGCAGAGAGGTGATGGGATGTGCGACCTTTGAGAACCCTTGTACAAACCGTCGGTAGTAGCCCGCCAATCCCATAAAGCTGCAAATTTTTGGAACATTTGTGGGAGCAGGCCAATCTATGATAGCTTGGATCTTTGAGGGATCCATGAAAATACCTTCTCTTGAAATAACATGCCCCAAGTATTTCAATTTTTTCTTATAAAGCTCACACTTCGCCAGGTTTGTAAACAATTGGCTATCCCTCAAACACTACAACACCAGCTTCAAATGTTCCTTGTGATCCTCCATAGTTTTGGAGTAGATTAGGATGTCATCGAGGAACACAAGCACAAATTAGTCCAAGTAGTTTCGGAAAACCCCATTCATTAAGCTCATGAAAATTGAGGGTGTATTTGTTAACCCAAATGACATGACAGTGAATTCGTAATGTCTGTATCGGGTACAAAATGCAGATTTGTGAATATCTTCCTCAACAATATGCAACTGATGGTATCCTGAATTGAGGTCAATTTTAGAGAACACCTTCACTCCCTTGATCTGGTCAAATAGATCATCAATCCTCGACAAGGGATAGTGATTCTTCACTGTCACCTTATTCAGCTGTCTGTAATCAATACACAGACAAAGAAAACCATCCTTCTTCTTGATGAATATGATTGGTGCTCCCCAGGAGGAAACACTAGGATGGACAAACCCTTTGGCAAGCAATTCCAACTGCAAACAAAGCTCTTGAAGATCTTGAGTTGTCATCCTCTAAGGATCCTTAGAGATAGGCTCAACTCCCGAAATGAGATCAATTTTGAAGTCGATGCACACTTAGGTGGCATCCCTAGAATCTCGCTCAGAAATACATTAGAAAACTCCTTTAGAAGAAGATAATCATCTAAAGTCACTTCTCGAATCTCCTCCATATCCAGGTAATTAATCGAGATTGCAAACAACTGAAACCCTTGAAAGAAACACTTCTTCAACTGCATTGCGGAGATCATCCGCAAGGAGATAGGCTTCTGAATGCGAATAATTTCAACCTCACCTCCAGAATCATCCAGACAACAAATAGACTTATGATGACAGTAAATTGTTGCCCGGTGTGCACTTAGCCAATCCATCCCCAACACAACATCATAAGAACCCAGGGGAAGAGTTCAAAGATCCACCGAAGTCACAACCAAACCAATCTCCAACCTACAACCTAGAATGAGAGACTCCACCGACACCTTTGCTCCAAAGGTAAATTCAACTCGTCACTTAACACCTTGTTTTGCGGCCACCAGACTACAACGCTTAACTATAGAAGGGGAAATAAAGCAATCCAATGCACTAGAATCAAAGAGTATAGAAATATGAGTGCCTTGTAACACACATGATGCCTCCACCACAGTACCTTGGTGATCAGCCTGGCGGTTGTCAACCGTGATGAAAAATCGATGTGACTTGCTAGCGTCTCCAATCGTCGACTCTGACGCTGCTAGCCTCTAACTAAACCCTGCAGTGCTTCTTTGTGGACATTGTCTGGCAATATGTCCATGTTGACCACAACTGAAACAATTAGTACCACAACCAAAACCTCTGAAACCTAACGGAGCATAAGACTATTGATAGCTACCCCGACTGGGTGCAGACTGTGTAGACTTTGTTGGCTGCTCAAAACGGTTATGCTGCATTCTCTGCCAATTACAATTTTTCCTTGACTGAAATCTGCTGCCTTGCTGAGAATGAGAGGACTTATTCTTCAACTAGAACTGCTGCTATTGTCCACCCTTAGCGGGTATGGATTGACCCCTAGAAGGGCCTGTAGCCTGAGACTACCCACCTCAGGAACCAAAACCAGAAGCAGGCGTACTACCGATCTAAACTCCATTGGGGCCTCCTAATGCCAACGTCAAATTTTCCTCCATAAGATGAGCTTTCTCTACAACAACCTCCATAGTCTTCGGCTCAAAGACTCAGACCCTTCGCTAATTCGAGCATTCAAACCCCTAAAAAAATGTTGTACAATCATAGCCTCATCATTACCAATCCTGACGTACTGCTTAAACTCATAGAAGCGCCACTCGTACTACTCTATGAACATTGCCATCTGCCTTAAATCATGAAATTCATCTGCACAATGCTGCCTCTAGTGATCAGATAAGAAACAGGCTCTGAACCACTCCAAAAACAAATCCCAAGTCACTGAACTGATGTCAAGGTGTAATTTATGCTCTTCTAGTCATCATCATGTGGATGCAAATCCCCTGAGGTGCATGATGGCGCACCTTGCCCTAGTATTTCTGCCATAGGGATGCATAGAAAAGCATCGATCTAGATCGATAAGCCAAGTTTCAGCCTCCAATCCTCCACCAGAGCCATCAAATATGGGAGGATGTGCCCTGAGGAGGTCTCTCATATGACCTACGGCCACAACATCTTGATCTACCGATATTTAATTCCTCCTCGATGATCGCTCTCTCTCACTGGTCACCGCTGCTCTTCTTGCCTAGGACCCAAATGACCAAGAACCTCTTCCAACAACTGTTGCAACTGCTCACCACTCTGATCCGATTGCTCCGGGTTTGGGCCTCCACCTACAGGGTTGTTCTGGGAACCCTAGTGCTCCTCTTGTTCAGATTCATGGGAGCTTTGAGGTGGTGAGTGTTGACGGCCAGCTCCGCAACCACCACCATAGCCACAACCACAACCACAACCACATCCCCGACCCCTAGCATGATTATGCGTAACAAAAGAGGGAGTACATAAGTTCAAAGTTACACAAAAAGGTTAACTTAATGGGATCACTTAACCTACAGTACCAAGTGTTGTTAACCTTGGCTCTGATACCAAGTTGTAATGCCCCGCCACACAAACCCCATAGGACACAATAACTAACAATAAATAGAACAAAATTTTTTTAGAAACGAAAAATTACATAACCCTAATTAAATAATTAATCAACATTAATATAACCCATATGACATTGAACTAGTCCCATGGGGTTACATGGTGCGCTACTCAAAGCGAACCCAACCAAAAACATTGTTAAACAAAAAAAAATTAAATAAACAATAGAACCGTGAATATGAAACGACATAAATATAACATACATCAAATCATAAATAAAATAGATAAAGAAATACATGAATAGAATATTATTGCACTATAACTTCCAAGTTCAATATTACATTTGTGGAGCATATTTCCATAGATACAACACATTAAGAAACCATTAATACATTTCAAAGATGCTTCCCTTATAATAATGGGAAGTGTACATCAAAATCTAGAATGATACAACAATGAAGAATTGAATACATAATGTGGTACAATCCTCCTCCGTGTGAAGCTCTGAGATCACAACACCTGCCTCTGCATCATGATCGCCACTAGGGAACCCAATGGGTGTGTAGCATGTTCCACCCAACCTTGTGGACCCGAAGGCCCACCCCCCGTGCAAGGAGTTGACAAGAAAGGACCCTTATCCAACAAGGTCAAAACATAAAATACTAACACCACCCAACACAAAACCACATAAAACATAGACAACAACAATAATACTCCCAGAGGCAACACAAGCAAGGGAAGACAAATGGGTATAGTGGGAGAGTGTCATCACATGGACTTACATGGATTAACTAGACTACCTAACACTAGGAGCCACCTCCATCTATGGTTAACTTGATAACCTATCTCAAGGCATCACCCCATAGGGTGACTCATGGGGAGCCACTTACCTTTTGCAGAGACAAGGTGGTGACCTTACCAACTAGGTCTTCCCATCCCATCCTTAGCCTTTGAGAGCACTAATGACATGGGTGAGGCACATGTTTAGTATTGTTATGAGTTTAACTAACCCAACCCACTAGTTCTTTAATTAGGTTATCACTTATTAAGATAACTCTTCCATGGGTTATCCTGACAACCCCTTTGTGAGCTAGCCCCAATGAAGAGCCACTCTCCCTACGGTTACCCAAAACCAAAATCAAGCTAAGGGGTGTACCTCATCACTCAAAAACATAAAGGACATTCATTAAACATAACACACGAGGCATGACCATCTCACGAATACATAATGTATCAATAACCATGAATCAAGGAGGTACCACCCATGCACACATTCTCAAGATAAATAGATAAAAACAACAATAAAATGCACAAACACACAATTTCCTCTTGCCTATGGAAGTAAGTAAACATCTACCCAAGGACGAAGATGAAACATGATTCCCTGGAATCTCAAAGTCATCATAAAACAAACCAAACCAAAATTCCAAATGTGAGAACATATAAATTTTCCTTAAACAAATAGATCATCGACAAATATTTTTATTTATAAACAAAGCACATTTAAACGATACATCGTACCAATTGAAATAATGAAAAAGTTTATCAAACAATACAGACTTTACTAAAACACTAACCAAGTACAACAACTACTTGCCTATGTACATGCTAGGTATGCCATTTAAAATAATCAAACACCCAATGAATCTATCTCACTATTGAACGTATAAAGTAAACTAATGTTTTCAATCAATATAAAACTTAAAATAATTAAACATATTCCATACCAAATAATGATTCCATCATTACAAAATTAGTCAGTACAGTTAAACTACAATTTATACAATTCATTCTCACTCTCAATACATTACAAAAATTAAATATTTTAACTTAAACTATGAAAATAAATATATATTTTGGGCATATTATTAGAACTCAATTTACACAATATTAATTATCTCATCTTATTTCCAAATCAAAATAATCCTTTAATCTAAATTTACATACTCATTTCTAAATAAGAGTTTTATAAAATATTGCTCTAAAACTGAGTTTTATAAAAGTATATTTTTGTTCCTTAATTTAGAAATAAAAACCACATTTGCACAACTACAAATATATTTCTATATATATATATATATATATATATATATATATATCTGACATTACATATAAATTATTTAACTATGCTAGAGCTACTGTAAAATACCAGTAAACAACAAGTTAATAAATCATTTTCCACAGAATAGAACAATATATATAAATTCGATTTTATTAACTCAAAATACAGATTTCATACAAAACCGTCACCACAACTTATGGTAGAGGATAGACATTATAGTTTTGACCGACCTTACACTTATATATATAGGATTCGAATGCAAAGACAAGGGGTGCAACCCTCCTATGGCTGTGCACAACAACCACTATGTTGCTACGCAACCATAAGAATAGAGAATGGGGGAAAAAAATGCCAAAGGCATTATAATCACAACCACCCAACAAAAATAAAAGGCCTGAACGCAACACAAAATATAGCAGACCTTAAATACATACACACACACACATATATATAATAGATGCAAAAGAAAAAGAAACGCAGGTACAACCCAACGCACAATACCACCCTAGAATGCAAGAGCCAAAATATCAAAATTCAGCCAAAAAAATAAAAATAAGGAAGATCTCTAGTAAAGAGAAATTACAATGTAATTGGCTGAGAAATATCAATGAACAAGCGAGATCCAGGGTGAAGAAAATTATTCAAGAATGAACTGTGCTTAAGACGCTTTGCCAACCAAACTCATAAGACTAAAATAATAAATGAAACGATGTTGGACTAGAACGAAGAGGTCGACGAAATAAGAGATTGTAGATGAAATTCAAGCAGCAATTAAGAAAAACTGCTTCACACTATCAAAAATTCGAGACAGACCAAAGCTCACAGAGATATCATTATCTTTTGCACAAAAAAACCGATAAGGAAATAATACGATTTCAAATTTTCATTTCTCTTTTAATAGAAAAGAACAAGAATAATAGAGTTTTTTGTTGCTACCTGAAGTCCTTAGCCTGATAAATAATCAGAGATGGTTTATTGTGTCAAGCACTTCCAGCCAACTACATTCTTCCTCAATTTTTTTGAGATCCACAGCTACTGAATCCAATATCTAAGAACCGAATTTCTAGAGAAAAACTAATATTCTTATTTTTTATATGTCTTTTCAAAAACCAGAGTTACAATTTTTCTAGAAACTCCAAAAAATGAATTGCAGAGAGAATTTTTCTTTTCCTCTCTCTGCTTTTTCAAAAAACCACCAAAATGGATATAAAATCCAGAAAAGTAAAAATCAGAAAGTTGCCATCAATTTCCAAAATTTACTCCACATGAAAATAGCCACTTGCAATTAATTTCATTTTTCCCAATTTAAAATAAGCATTTTGACCCAATTTCCTTTTCTAACTAACTCTTCAAAAATTTAAATAATATAATTTACATGCTAAAATATAATTAACATTATGACAATAAACATTATTCAAAATAATTCAATAAACAATTAAAACTACGAAACGTTTAAATTTACAATTAATATTAAATTAAACACTCTTTGTTATAGTTAATCACAATAATAATAATTCCAAATGTTTTAATTAAATATCTTATATAAACAACTTATTAATTTACATATATTAAATTAGATGGTATTCCATATATAAAATTTAAAATATGTAATATTAATAAGCCAATTAATACCCACTTAAATAAATAACATTAATTATATTATCCAGAAATTCTTATTTTCTAAAAGAATTAATGACATTCACGACAAATACAATTCAATTATTTAACTATCCTCTTCAACGAATATCATTTAACTGAAACAATTTATTTAACGATATCAAAATAGCCATATTCAAAACCTTAAACAATCATTGCTAAAACCATGGAAATAAATAACTCAAAATAAAACAATACCCACAAGAACAAGGTACAGATAGATGACATTGACAAACAATGACGAAACAACAGACACAGACGAGGGTACTTTCTTATCAACTCCCTAACCACATCAAAACCATTGGGTATGTAGGGCACGCTTAGACCCGACAAAGCGGGTGGAGTCGGTGCCTAGTACCTATAGTCTTGCATAACACCAAATGTCGAAACAACATATACATATACATATAAACTCATAATCGAACTCGCCATGAAAGAGAATTGTAGTGAGGTAGGGCGCTCACGGATGAGCGACACCACACCATCCCTCTCACCCAAATCACAAAAAGTAATCAAAATCTAAATAACATCATCATAAAGCAGTAACAACATCATAAGCATAAATACCCAACACATGTGTCCACATATCATAAGAAAAAGAAGCAAAACTATTTTCCAACCAAACAACATGATGAAACAAATGTCTATCAAGGTATCAAGTATGCATCAAAACATAACCAATAACCAAACAGTATCACAAATGTATCAGTAACACGAGAGGCACTACAGGGAGTAAAGTTTGTTGAGTAGACTCTTGGATTCCTTGGCATGCATGGAGAAAGGGGATTTGGATAGCATTAGTTTATAGAGAGGGTGTAGATCCCACTAATCCCACCCTTGAGTAGGATCTTGTGTGACATATTAACCTACTAAGATGTAGAGTAGACCACCTTCTTATCTCTATGAGTATATGGTAAGTGGACCGTTACCCTTATTAAAACCTACAAAATTTTAAGATTTCTTATTATAGAAAGGTCTTTAGCCTCAATGATCCTATAGAAAAATGAGAGATAGAGGAATTTGTTGTATACCTATAACATATATGTGTAGATGTGGGATTTTAACAAGGGATAGATTTGAGTCATAGAGGGTGCATCCATTTTGACCATTTAAATGAGCTTGATTGAGATTATCACTAGAAAGCTAGCTAGCAACAAGAGGGTTTATAAGATTTTATATAGTTAAGCTTTGATTATCAAATTTATTAAGGAGAAAATTTATGAGTATGCATGGGGAGTCAATATTTTAGCATATTCTTATCTAGACTTCTATTATTGCATCATTAGGAGTGCAAACCATCACCCATCCCTCTTGTATCATGGGATGGATGCTTGAGCATCTTGTTCATTCTAATACAAATGTGAGAGTGCCTTGGGTAGCTATATGTGACCTATTAATCTATTTTATTGGCCTAGTTTGTAACATTTCTAGCTTGGTAAAATTTAACATTATTACTAACCCTAATATTAACCTAAGGCTCTCATGGCCTAATGCAATAGAATTCAATAACCATAAGGCCATTACTAGCATGATTGATAGATGAGATCAATTAGGGACACATCCTTTAGATAGGGTAGTGTATTATTTTAGGTGTGGTATGTAGAATATTCCTCTAGTACCCATAGTATATAAGAGCATGAGAAATATTAGGATAGGATATGCAAGTTGAACAATATGGACCCTTTTAAATCTTACAGTACATATTGTGAGAATCAAAGGGAAAGATTGTAGAAAAGGTGGAGAGGTGATAGTAAGGGGAGTGGTATGATAGGTAGATGTAGCCATAGCCAAAGTTGAGGGAGAAAACAAAGGGAGTGCAAAGGAGGACTTTGACAATGTCTTAAGGGGTTGATGTTATCAACATGAAATGGGTGAGAGCACACTCAAGAATCATATATGGAGTAGGCAAGGATTCTAAAGGGGGTGATTATTTAATGGTCAAAGGAGATTCTCCCAAGACTCTATCATAGATCCCAATTAGAGTTTTAGTATCAGACCCTTCCCCATAGGAGAGAGATCCACATGAGTGATTATAATTTATTTCTTATTTATTTTCCTTTTTTTGGTAGTTTAATTGATGAAATTATAGAACAATTATATTCCATGTTTTTATTTATGATATATGATGTGTGATTCTAACATTATTTTTTTGGCATGTTTGTATGAATAATTGATGAGTAGAGGGAAATTAGCCCATACACCAACATAGATATCATCCTTCCTATAATAGGGAGGGCAAGAGAGGAGTTAAAAATGGACCTAGGGCTCCCTCTCCTCCTCGATTAGAATAATTTTTTTTTTGATCCATCATAACATGTTGGATAGGAGATTATATAACAATTATAAGGATAGAAAAATATTGCCTTGATATTACAAAGACAAAGTGGGATTTCAACACAAGTAAGACCAAATATATATAATCACACACAGTGTCATGAAATCCATAACCAAAGGATCAACATACACTATTGTGGAGGTTCACAAGCTATTCAAAGTAGAGACTTGGAGATGAGTAGGAGATTTGGACACTCAAGGACCTGGTGGTCCCATAGGCCTTGAGTTTATTGACAAATATATATTCACATTTTGACAAATATATAATAGTTTGATTGGATTACTTTATTTCATGATGAACTTGACTTATAGATTTTCCTTTTCTATGCATGGAGAGTTCATATTTATGTTTTATTCATTTTTTACTATTTATTTATAGATGCATAGATATTTGTATATTCATAGACATGTATGTATAAATATTTTGGTAGATTTATTTTCTTACAACAAAATAGTTATATTTATATACATTTTATGTGACATCATGCTTGTATATGATTTTGGTGATAGAGAGATATAAGTTTAACTATGATACCATTATATAAAATAGAGTTATGAGATGCATGATGTAAAAATTAATCATGGGAAATGGAAATATGAAGGGGGAGATCTGCAATGAGCTTGTATCAGGTAAAATATTTCTAGTCAACTTAGTATTATCAAATACAAGATAGATCAACCATTTTTTTTTAAATCTTTTTAGATGTTTCCATAGACTTGTATCCTAGATTGGTAGCACATTATATCAAGGGGAATATGGAAATCCTCAACAAAAGATAATATTTTTTAATAAATAGGATGTATAATGATTGCTTATTTTTGATACTTTTCTTTCTTTTATTATTTTTCTTATTCCTTATTTAATATTTTGAATTGGGACCCCCTAACTCCTAATAAAATAGTAAAAAGTAAGGAATCAACACCAAAGGCTTGTAATATGTGAGTAGGATCTATACATGCCCCTATTCTTCACCTCACACAACTTAAAAAAAAGTGAGGTCTCATCATCGAGGGTGAAATATATTGACAGGAGTATAGTATAACTAACTACAATTAGTAGTTACCTCTTATTTTTAAGAATTTTACCCTCGCTAAATATTGTATGCAATATGATGATATACCTAGTAGATTCTAGGTAATATAACAGGCCTAGATACCTAATGTGAGGTAAAAGGGAAGTAATGATAATATGTACTAATTCATCAATATAATGATTAAAACAAAGATACTCAGACTCTATTGGAAACAAGGGTGAATAAAGTATGATAAGTGGGAATATCAAAATTTAGCATGGTTGAATGGAAATATATTAATTTGTATCTTCTACTAAGACATAATTTACAAAAGATAACAATTGTCATGACATGATGAAATATACAAAATGAATCCAAGTGGATGTTTTAGCGCTTTTGATTTTTAATTTTTAATATATTACATTTATTGAGGTGAATATGATATGTGAAGTAATAATGGAGAGTTTCCTTTATACCTTGGGTGTTATAAGAGTTAAACCACCTAGTATACATAGGGTTATGGATGATATATGGTTGGAAATTTCAACCTCTCAATGGTTTTTGAATAGATTAAATTATTCATTCTATCACTACCAATTATGAAGTCCAAGGATTACCATTCCACCCACATATATGACTAGAATAGTCATATTTCTTTAGCTTCCTTAGGAAAGATATCTATTTCTTGTGTAGCGTTGAATCAAATATTGGATTTTTCATCAATGATAATATTTGAGGACTTGACATCAACAAATAAAAATTCAAATGATACCCTGTTTATCGTAAGAAAGAATATATAATTCATGTAGAGTTCAAGGTTCCTCTTTATGCTTTCTAAAATCTACTTAAATTATTACAACCTTATCTTTATGAGGGTTTACATCCATTTATAACTCTTTGTAATATCATGGTAGCTTGATCATATGTTGATTGAATTTAATTTCCTCTAATGACTCTTTTTACCTTGTGATATAGACTTGTACCATAGACAAGTCCTTATTTAAATAATTTGGTTTGTCGTGCAACATGTCAACCATGTAAATATCTTTCATTCAATCTATTAGAATATCCTAATATAGGTCCCACAATTATAATACTAATGAGAAAATTTCTAGATGAGATTCTAAATGAGTTATAGTGCAATGAAAGCTCGTTATATAATTTTTCTAAATATATAGATGTGCAACTAAATATAAAATATTTTTATAATCTAACAATTTTATACATGGAATGACCAAGAGCAATTTGTATGGTTATTTATTTTTTCTCTACTTGACTATAATGATGTCTAAACTATGTTATAGATAAATGTATATATAGTTCACAATGATTTATGCCATGGAGATGAAAAGTCACTAGTAAGTTTGAACCATCTCCTTGGGAAGTGGAACCACTTCCACTTCCTTGATTTTCCTCTCATAATCTAAGAATTATGGAGTGTAACCAATTTTCGAAGCATACTAAATGAGAAACCATGAAACTTGGTGTATCACAAACCTCATGGGTTCCATCTTGGTTGTCATGTTGAATGTTCTATCGAAAGATTATAGATTTATAATTTGTGATGTGTGAATAAATGTGCGAATTAGATGTTATGATATTACTAGATGATGCACTAAACCCAACTAGTGCTCTAGTAGAAACCAAATTTTGAGCTAGGTTTACTATAAAAGTGTTTGTCTCACTTCAAATTGTTGCATTATTGTGGGAGTATTTATGATTTTTTTTGGAAAGTAGATATGGATCTTTGTGTTCCCTAAAGAATCTAAGGGGTTCTCTAGTATATTATGAAGTTGATTAATATCCACATAGTTATCACAAGCCACGAGTATGATCTTAATGTTAATATATGTGTCATTTTTAATGAGTCATATACCAATTTCCTCTCCTTGTGAAGTAATTGTCTCAATTTTATTGAATCTAGGAAGTAGGTGTGGAGCCTTGACAAGTGTGGTTGCTACTTGATTAGCCATTTTTATTTTTATGGAAGATAATCCTTTTTCAAAACTTTATATATAGGCATATAAGAGTTCTTGGTGGAATTTTTATCCAATATTTATTTATCTTTACCACAACGAACCATTATTCAACTAGAGGTGTGATACATAATGTTGAGTATGCATAACTATATGGAACAAGTTTAATAAGTGTTGAGCATGAATTTGGTTCTAGAATATGTTATCTCTTGCCTCTTATTATCAAAAACACATCAAAAGGGTTTTCATTATACATACACATATGACTATGTATGTATGGATTCCTAAAAACTCTTTATTCCTAGAAAGGGTGAATATAATATGTGAAAAAATAATGGAGAGTTACTTTTATACCTTAGGTGTCATGAGAGTTTAACCACCCTAGTTTGCAAGGTTATAGATAAGAAATTGTTGGAAACTTCAATCTCTCAATGCATTTTGAAGAGATTAGATTATTCATACTATTACTACCAATTTATATAAAGTCTAAGGGTTACCCTTTCACCCACATCTATGAGTAGATAGTCACCTTGCTTCAACTTCCTTACGAAAGATAATTTTTTCTCATGTAGTGTTGACTCAAACATTGGATAAATTGTACCAATGATCATTTTTGAGGACTTGAGATCAACATCTCAAACTTCTACCATTGTGAGCACTTTATTCTATATGCGCCACTCCTTATTAGAATGACTACAACTCTTATTCTTATCACACCACTTACTAGTCTTGACTAGTTTATTCTTGTCCAAAGGTATCAACCTTTTGGGTGCAATAGTTTTTTCCAACTTGACCTTCTACTTGACCTTCTACTTGATCTTCTACTTGAACCCTCCTCAATTTATGTCAATTAGTAGTAGGTATCCCCATCATTTTGATTTTTATTAGATTTATTTTGGGCTATATTTTTGGATGGTAACTATAGTATTTGAAGACCTTATGCTACTTTAAATAAAATGACTCTAGCTTGGAATGGAGCTCATAAAAGGAATTGATATGAAATTTGACAATTTGGTCATGCCCCTATCAAAATTGTGATCACTACATGTAGAGATCAACATGAACATATTTAGGATAAAAAATCATCCCTAAAGGATTCAAGGAATTACTAGGTTGATTGAGTTTTTCCTTCTAATTATTCCTCTTTCTAAAGTATTTGGGATTGCCACCACTTATTGATAGGTGAGGAAACCTTTAGGTAGAAAATCCTTATTTTTTCCTCATTGGTGAAATAATTCATGGAAAACTAAGTCTCAATATATGTAATCCAATTATTTATAGAATTTGCATCAATCTTACCCTTTAATATTGACACATCTAATTTTTCCTAAAATATAGGGGGACTCAACCACTTAAGGCTCCACTTGATGATTATTATAATTGAGCCACCCTTTTGGGAACCTCTACAAATTGGTTGGATGGAAATTTTCTTTGATCCACAAGTGCTTCTTTATTTTTCTCTTGATCATCACCTATATATCCTTTTGTGTTCATTTATCCATCTTGGAATGAGTTGGAAAGCAATTTGATGGATCTTAAGGTTTAATTTTGAGGCTTGGATACTCTATCACATATGAAAGGAAATGCAAGATGCAAAGAAAACCACTCTGATACCACTAATTTGAGGCCTAAGGGATGTAATACCAATGGATAAGTTTCTACATGAGAATTAAAATAAGTTATAAAGCACTTGAAAAAGGTTGTTAAACAATTAAACTAAATAGAGACTAAGATATAGAATTAAAAAATAGTTTATTTTTATTCAACTATCTATCTTATACTGGATAGCCTTGAGAAAGGTGTATAGTTATTTATATTTTGTTTTCTTGCTGATAATTATGTTTAAACTATGTTATATATATATATATAGTGGTTCATGCAATGAAGATAGTTTTTTTTAGTTCAACTGAATGGCCTCCTTTAGAAGTAGAACCATTTCCTTGATTATATTTTCATCCGCCAGTTGTTGATTATAACCAATTAATAAAATTTCCTATATGAGTTGGCATGTGTCTTGGTGTGTCACGAGACTTGTGGGTGCCAAATTTATTTTTACACTTAATCTTCTATTTGAAGACTATATAATCAAACTTTGGATGGTTCATAAATAAATATGTGAATTACACATTTTGGTCTTGATAGAAGGTATACTAGACCCTATTAGAGCTCTATCAAAATTACAAGTTAATTGGTTGAGGAAAGTCTACTATATAACTATTGTCTCTCTACAAAGTGTGTTATATTACAATATGAGCGCATGTAACATTTGTTGGATAATGGATATGGATTTTATGTCCCTAAATAATTTATAAGGTTATTTGGTGTACTACAAATGTTAGTAGTACCCTTAAAATTTCCACAATCCATGAGGATGACCTAAGTGTTATTGTAGGTTCCTTTTTGGTGCACCCTCTTGGGTCATAGTCATTATCCTAATGGGAAAATAGGTTCCCACCAAATGAGTGTTGAATAGAACAAAAAAAGTTTTGTTATGTTTTAATATTTATAAATTTAAATTATCATTTTATTTGAGATGATAGAAATACAAAAAGAGTGAGTGACCCATTCCTTTTGTCATCAACCTTGGGATCTTCTTATTTTTATGGGGGTTTATCCACTAGTAGAATTTGGAAAATAAATGACTACATGACTAAAAATTTTAGTCATGACAACTAAAAATGACTAAAGTGTAGTCATTTTTTGCAACACAACTACAAATGACTAAATAAATGACTAATTTGATCATTGGGTAAATAATTAGTCATTTATTTAGTCACACAAATAAAAATGACTAAATAATTAGTCATGTATTTAGTCACAATCCATTTGAATAGATAATTTAAGGAATCAATAATCAATAGTGCTATTCCCATAGAGGATGGGGTCAAAGAGGAAGAATGTTAGGGAGCCCTAACTTCAACACATACTCTCTAATATATTAACATACATATAGTTTTCTATCGATGCAATCCTTTACCTCCTCTAGGTGCAAGTGTTAGTATATATTCCTCTCTATATAGAGTTGTCTCCCACTCTATCTCTCTTTCTTTTTCCTAATCTCTCCAAAGATCAATTAAACTATCATATTTTTTATATATTAAATTTAATTTTTTCTATATAAGAATATTTTAATTATTAATTATAATAATTTTATATTTATATTTAATAATTTTATTATAGAATACAATATATAATAATAATAAACATATATACTATTAAATATATATAATATACTAATTATATTTTGTATTATATTTATATATTAATTTTTTGTATTATATAAAAAATATTTGGAAAATAAATGATATTTTATGGTAAAACATTATAAAAAGGTATTTTTATCTTTAATGGCCTTTTTCATCAAATCCACATGTTGAATTTTTTATTTTTGCAAGAAAGAAGGGAAAGTTGCGTGGGAAATCGAATAATATTACCAATTTACAATAGGTTAGGGATTCAAATTTGTAGGAGCTGGTGTACAAGAAAGTGTAGAACAGAGTGACAAAGGCCATTATTTCTATTGGTTTTGATAATTTTGATTGCAGTCGCGGTCCCATTGGATATGAAGAAAACATAGAGATCACTGTAACTCGAAAATTATTTAGCCATTTCATTTTCTTTCAGCTCCTTTAATTTTAAAATAATCCTCAAAAATTTTATGATATGCAATGGAATTTTTTCTTATGCTTCCATTACACCATTTCTAGGGTTTATTGCTTGCCCTTTTGCAGTGACGCGAGAATAGCTTGGAGTGCCCCTGTGCATTGTGGGTATGGTGATATTTCATTTCCTTATGGGTAGGTTTGATGACTATAATTTTCATGGTTTTTACTCTTTGAAATAACCCTTAACCTCATTATTTTGACTGCACTCATCAAGTTCATGGATGTAAACACCCATAGTGCAAATCAAGGAATGACAAAATACAAATGTTTTATGCATGAGCATGCATGAAACTTAATGTGAAAAATGGACCCTAACTCTACCACTCAAATATAGATGACAAATGTTCATATCATACAAACCAACTAAAAGGAAATACAATAACTTGCTTCTACATTGCCTCAAGAAACAAGGAAAACCTCAATGCCTCATCAAAACCATGTATTGCTAACCTCCTTTAATTACTGTCATTGTGTTCCCACTTCACTGCATAGGGTTGCTTACTATCCCTTCCTGTCATTACATTTAATTTTCACTCTGAGTAGACTACTGATAAGTAGGTACTCTCATGCATTTCACTATCTTGGACTGCTCTTCGAATGTTGAAGCTACCCCATCAGTTGGTCAAGGACTTCCTTCCCATGATAACCCTTACATACATATGCATATATTTGAAATAATGAATAGCACTACCCATCTCCAACTCTCCATTATGAAATTCAATACATAGGTACTATCATTTGCAACCTGTCTATCCTTTTACTTTGGTCTTTGCATAGTCATTGTGCCTTAAAGTATGCAACTATCCTCAACCTTTCTCACTGTCACCTCATGCCTCCCAAAAATACACAAGTCTATCATCATATAGATCTAATTCCTTGGAGATCTCATTTTCAACGCTTTGATGCCTCTGCTCAAACACAATATTTTGACATTTTCTCATGATTAATTCCTTTTGTAAGGTGAAAATGAGTATATTGGAGTCCTCTATAGTATCCTCAAAACCATATCTATTACAAAGGATAATTAATATCATTTACCATAGTTAGCCATGCCAAGACATTCTCCCCTGCATACTTCAACTAATGATTCTTCAAATGCACACTACCCTTGCATGGGAAATACAAAATAGTCTTCCAAATAAGCCTTGAAAGCCTAGGCATCTTCAAGGCTAGACCTTTAGGATAGTGAAGTAGGCTTTGTCTACAGGGATCTTCATATTTTTCACATTTTTTTCCTTTTTACTCCTTGTTAATGATCCTCATTCTGGTCTTTTAGATGCTCCAGGTTGTTATGATGCTAGAAAAGACCCTTCTACCTCCACATTCTCAACTTCCTGAGGGACTAACTACCCAATGCTCTATATGCTCAACATACCTCACTGTCATGCCACTTGTATAAGATCTCTATGTTCTTTACAAAAGGAGGTATATCACTGCACTCTGTACAGTCCCTGTTTCTAAGTGAAAATGCCATGAAATTCAATTCTTCTCAACCTTCAAAGTATTGCCATAAAAAATAACACCATTAACCTTGTCCTATCCCAAAAGTTTTAATAGTGATAATGTTGTCTTCTATTTGGTTTTCCTTGAGATCAAAAGACACCCAAGGTTAATTTTATCATTTCCCAAGGTAGCAGACCTCTGCTCTTTGCTTTCCACTATAAAAACCTTGCTTCTAAATAGATACATTCTTCTTTGTAGTCTGAGGTATGTCTTCTACTATGTTTTTATTGTCTCTATAGCTTTATGTTTGCCAAATGTCTTACATAGCATTGCCCAGGGTTTAAATGCATAAGGGACTCTAAGGATATTTGTAATGCACCGCCACGTAACCCTAAAGGAACTTGCAATAAACTACTAAAGTGAAAAATTTATTTATTTATTTAAAGTATAATTAGCATACATGTTCACTTCCTATTGCCACATCCCTTAAGGCTACGAGACTGAGATTACTTAAAACCCAAAAATACATCATATAACATCAATAACATTTACTTACATAATGAATTAAGTACTCATACATTCCATACATAATAAATTTCACCATAACATAAAGAGATACAATAAAAATCCATCTACATTAACTTAATCATAAGGTTACATCTCTCATTCCCCGAATGAGGTAAATTATACAAATGTGATACATAGAATACACACCATGGAGAGAAAATCACATAATCATAGGACTCTCACAAGCGAGTGATGTGATCCCATCCCCTTCACCAATACACTTATCATAAATTGACAGTTCCATCATAATCAAATGACTCATGTGCAATAAACATGTTATAACAACTAACATTATTACACTAATCCAAGCAAGTTAAATAAAACATCACAAAAAATACATCACATCACACAAAAAGTCAATGCCACTCTATAAATAGCGATTAAATAACACATCCATGATAAAGTATATCAAAGTATCTAAATATCCAGAAAACAACTCAAAGCAAAACAAGGACACACTATCCAGTTCAGAAAGAAAAATGGAGGGGTATTACATCCTCCCCCCCTAGGGTAAGCCTGCAAACAAGTAGGGATATAACTCCCTCAAACAAACTACACCAAATCAATGCCTCGACCCCTGAGGACAAGTATCCTGCACTGCACGACCAACTCCAAAAGTCTCAACCTGGCTCTGATACCATGTGTAATGTCCCGTCACATAACCCTAAAGGAAGTTGCAATAAACTACTAAAGCGCACAATTTATTTTTTATTTAAAGTATAATTAATATACATGTTCACTTCCTATTGCCAACATCCCTTAAGGCTACGAGACCAAGATTACTTAAAACCCAAAAATACATCATATAACATCAATAACATTTACTTACATAATGAATTAAGTACTCATACATTCCATACATAATAAATTTCACCATAACATAAAGAGATACAATAAAACTCCATTTACATTAACTTAATCATAAGGTTACATCTCTCATTCCCCGAATGAGGTAAATTATACAAATGTGATACATAGAATACTCACCATGGAGAGGAAATCATGGAATCGCAGGGCGCTCGTAAGTGAGTGATGCGATCTTGTCCCCTTCACCAATACACTTATCATAAACTGACAGTTCCATCATAATCAAATAACTCATGTGCAATAAACATGTTATAACAACTAACATTATTACACTAATCCAAGCAGGTTAAATAAAACATCACAAAAAATACATCACATCACACAAAAAGTCAATGTCACTCTATAAATAGCGATCAAATAACACACCCATGATAAAGTATATCAAAGTATCTAAATATCCAGAAAAAAACTCAAAGAAAAACAAGGACACACTGTCCAGTCCAAAAAGAAAAATGGAGGGGTATTACAATATTCATCTTCATTGTTTCCTCCTTGAAACCCTAGACAAGATCACCCTACCTTCATATTCATTAGTTACTATGCCTTGACTAAATGTTGCCTTTACTTCAATGAAATCCTCTTAATAAATGGGATCATTGCCTTCATTAGACCTATACTTCTCAAGCATAATATCATTCTTGTGTTCCTTAATTTCCTCTAATGAACTTCTTAACCTAAGATTCACTTTGATTCCCAACATAAAAAATGGACTGTGATCGTCCTTTGAGATCTGCTGATCTTCTTTTGATGCTTAGGGTTTCAGGTTTAGTGATTCACAAGCTCACTAATGGTTGCATTCTCATAGGTTTTAAAAACTTGATAGGTCTTTATACTCCTCCTGCATGGACTTGTAAGGAAAATGGATCCAAAAGATAGCCACTAGCATTCACCATGCATTAACAATAAATGTGGAACAAAACCCTAACCCGTGCTCAAAAAAGGGGAAGCATTCAAACAAATGAAATCACCTTCATAATACAATGAAAGTAGGAAAGAAAATGTTCTTTGCTTCCTCTAAATATAGCATGATGCAAAAAAGAACTCCAAGAGGATAGATCCATGTGAGATGAAAATGTGAAACACTTCAAACCTGGCATCAAAGAAGAATCTTGATTGAAAATTGTGCATGAAGGTTTCCACCTTGCCATAAATGATTGAAAACTAGGAGATAAGCATGGCAACTGATCCTCCTCTTTGTTTGCAGTGGGAAAACTGAAAATGACAGCCATGAAAGAGTTGAATAAGCTGTAAAATAGGGTTTTTCTTTGGAAATAAATAGAATCTCCCTTAGAACCTGTGAATTTTCCTTTGTTTTTTCCAAATCAAGTGAAAATCTTGCAAACAGGGAAACTCTTGTTGCTATACCTCTCAATATTAATGGGTTTGATTATATTATGTTGTCTTGTAGCCTATATTGGTTGAAAGCAAGGAACTTAAAGCTTGATCTAATGCATTTTGTAGTGGCACAAAATATCTTTGGTTATCTTTATCTTTTCTCCTTCATTTGGAAGGCACAATTTTAATTGCTTGGTTTAAGGGTTTTTTGTGGTCCTAAAGGTAGTTGATAGATCTTTATTGATTGTAACCTTTATATGGTCATTATTTAAGTTACTGGATCTGCCATCATAGTCAAAAAATTATCATAGTCCTAATAAATTTTTTCATAGTCCCATATCTTGCTCTTGGTGGCACTCTTGATTGCTATCTTCATCATGTGACTTCAACATAATATCATTATTATGTTAATGACTATTCTATGACATGATTTGCAATCTTTTTTAAAAATCTTGATAACTCTTTTCAATTGTGTGTTTAGTACTATCCCTCAAAATTCTTTAAATTGGTTGTGACCAAGCTTTTAAACCATCATAATATGACCAAGCTTGTCATGCATTGAAACTTTAACAACATCACGCACATGCCTTATTATTGTGATTGCATACTATCAATCATGAAGGTCAAAAACATCATTGGTAGGTTTGATGACTATCATTTTAATGGTTGCTACTCTTTGAATTAATCCTTAACCTCATTATTTTGACTGCACTCATCAAGTTCATGGAAATAAACACCCATAGTGCAAATCAAGGGATGACAAAATAAGGATGTTTTATGTATGAGTATGCATGCAACTTAATGTGACAACTGGACTCTAACTCTTCCACTCAGGCATAGATGAAAAATGTTCATATCATACAAAGCAACTAAAAGGAAATACAATAACTTGCTTCTACATCGCCTCAATAAAAAAGGCACACCTCAATGCCTCATCAAAACCATGTATTGGTGACCTTCTTTAATGATTGCTACTATGTTCTCACTTCACTGTATAGAGTTACTTACTGCCCCTTCCTATCACTACATTTACTTTTCACTCTGAGTAGACTGCTGATAAGTAGATACTCTCATGCATTTCACTAACTTGGATTGATCTCTGAATGTTGAAGTTTCCCCATCAATTGGTCAAGGATTTCATTCCCATGGTAACCCTTACATACATATGCATATATCTGAAACAATGAATAACACTTCCCATCTCCACCTCTCCCTTATGAAACTCAATACATAGGTACCATCATTTGCAACCTATCTATCCTTTTACTTTGGTCTTTGCACAGTCATTGTGCCTTAAAGTATGCAACTATTCTCAACCTTTCTCATTGTAACCTCATGCCTCCCAAAAATGCACAAGTTTGTCATCATATAGACCTACTTCCTTGGAGATCTCATTTTCAACACCTTGGTACCTCTGCTCAAACACAATATTTTGACATTTACTCATGATTAATGCCTTTTGTAAGGTGAAATTGAGTATATTGGAGTCCTTTGTAGTATCCTCAAAACCATCTCTGTTACAAAGGATAATTAATATCATTTATTGCATTACCACATTAGCTTTAGGATTTATTACTTGCCTATTTGTAGGGATGCGGGGAAAAGAATATTAGATAACCGTAGTACCACACCAATTTTAGGGTTTCTAGCTTGGCATTTACGGGGATGCGGGAAAGCCATCTATGTGTATAGGTATATTTAAGAATTTCCACACCTAACAGGTTTGGAGATTTTATGCCGCTTTAGTGAATGGTATAAGAAACTACAAGGAACATCAAATATCATCTACACATTATAAGCTACAAATAAATTGATCATAATTTGAAATCATTCAAAACATAGTTTGTGCATAAATTCTTCATTATTGAATTTTCTGCAGAAGTTTTTATGAAGGATTTTGTGATCCGAAGTGGAACTTGCAACTACAATATATGATAAAAATCCACTTCCAAATATGATTTTGATGGATATTCATATCCTCATCCAAAGCTCCAATTCACACACAGGTAGGAAGGATGCTTTCAAAGGTCGAGGAGTTGGGATTTACACCCTCTGGTTGCATTTTCTTAAAATTTTCATAGTACTTTTCAGAAAAACTCATTTTGAACATATCCTTTAATCACAACATTCCATGATATCACATTTCTTTGAGGAATATTTGAAACTGTTTGCTTGCCTTGTCTATGCTTCTACATTTTCATGTATGTCTAGCAAGGCACTTGTCACTACAACAGATGACAAAAAATACCTATTGTTATGCTTTGATGGATGCCCCTTAATTATTATTGGATATCTGGTGTAGTGCACATTATTATAGTGCAAGCCTATTTTTCAGATAGTTTCATTTAGCATCACCAATATTCTCCACAACATTGTCCCTATTTAAAATGATGGAAATGGTTTACATGTCTTAGAAAAATTTCTCTTGAAACAATTTTGGAGATGAATTTAGATGCAGTGTGAAAATCAAAACATACTTGAAGGTTCTTAACAACTCTAATAGTTGTACCAGGGGCCATGTTCAAAAAACCAAATGCAATTGCTATCTTTTCACTATGGTGGTAGATAAATGATTCTTTTTTCTTCTATTCCAGAGCATTAAGTAAAATTATTGAATCTGGAAATACCCCGATGCCTTCATTTTCCAAGCCAACTTCTCTAATTTTGCATAGCTCTCCCATGTTTGTGGATGTGATTTGTCTCCTACATAAAAAAACATGCACAATTTTATGCCCTTCAATCTAACTACATGTAGGTATCTTTTTAATTCCTCTATCTTTCATCAATCTCCTTACTATTTGAACCTCACCCCACCTACCCACTCTTGCATAAATGTTTTAGAGAAGAACATAAGTTACAACATTTTTAGGATCCAACTAAAAAAGAAATGTTGTTGGAATACTCAGCCTATATTCATAAATGATCCATAGGCACTAAAGGTTTAGCTAGCATCTTAGTAATAATGTTTAGGGTGTCCTCAAGATAGCCAACACAGGCTCAAAGGTCAACCATGCACACTTAATGAACAACTATATATGTAATGCAATAAGGGTTACTGATGTGTGAAGTATGTGCATGTAAGACCCTACTTCATATGTACTTAATACAACCACAAATTGTTATATGTTTTTCTTGAATTGATGATTAAATGTATTGTGGATAATAAATAAGGTGATATTTTGGCAATATTCTTGCATATCATTTTGACATTATGTTTTATTTTCATGACCATGGAAGTGGATTGCACTCGTATACCGTGGAATGCAAATTAGATTCTAAATGGATTATTATATAGTTAAAGCTTAGAATGTTCAACTAACAGATTAATGTGATACAAAATTGATACTTACGATCACGTTGGTAGTGTGCAGGAAGGCAACGATGTTAGCATGAGAAAGGAGAACCATCAAAAGGGAATTAAAAGACTACTTCATGAGGATATAAATTTGACCCCATTCGGGGCCTAGAAACAAGTGGAGTTAATTTATTGGAGGACTAAGGGTGTGAGGGCATTTAGTTGGGATTCATGTGAGGTGTAAGTGGGAATTAGGTCTTGGAAACCCCTAGCTAAGTTTGAAACTCGGATGGAACCTTGAGTGGGTTTTTAATGAGAGTTGTTGGTCAAATTTTTGGGTTAGGGTGCAAAAATAAACCCCCTAAGGTCTATACCATAGTGGTAGAGGTCAAGTAGGCATACAATAGTGCTCCAAAGACATGATTTGACCCCTAAAAGGTCCTCATAATGATGACTGATGAATTTTGAGGAAATGATGGGGGTGGAAAGATGGAGGGGTTGTCCAAGTGCATGTATTTTATTTGATAAGGAAAAGACCCTCATTTATGAAGGAAAGTACACTCCACACATCCCCATCCAAGAGTTGCAAGTTGAAACTTCTATATATTTTGAAGAAGAAGAATGAGTGGGGTGTTACCCACTTCTCCTCTTGGAGAATTTGAGTAGAGATGGTAGAAAGAGTGAGAAGAGAAGAGGATTCCACCTCTTTGGAAATATGGTGATCAAAATGGCTTGGCTTGGAAAGGAAGGATGGATACAAGAGTGCAATCCCTTCATCTAAAAGCAAAGAGATAAGTTCTTCCTAATTCCATTTACCCTTGTTTATTGGTTGTAAGTAGGGGACATATTGTATGGATCATGGTTAAAAATCGAAAGTAGAGAACCTCACTGTATGACAAATTGTTGCTATATTTAGCCCTTGGAAAAAAAAAAAAATACTTGAGAAGACTCCATTCATCCACATGGAGTCAAAATAAATCCTTGCTCGAGGGTATGGCTAGAGCCCACGAGGCTTCATGAGGCCATTACGGTAGGGTGGAGAGCAAGCTTTAACTAGTTGTGTGCCTTTCATTGTATTCCCTTAAATTGTTTGTAATATGGAAATTTGGTGTTTGATGTAACATAAGAGAGAAATATGGAAAAGGGAGAAGTTATTGTCCATTGACATGGTTCTCTATGAGTTTTATGTTTTCTTTCATTTGAAAGTACAATGGAAGTTAATATCTTGATGCTGCTCTTGAAGCCTTTGAGTGAAAAATGCAATGAATTGATACTAGTTCTAAAGAAATATACATACAAGAATAAAATATGATAGTTCCGGTTTTCATTAAATAAGAGAATAGGTTGTATTCTACGCTTGTTTAATTTGATAGTAAATGGTTTTATGAAGAAAGAAAAGAAATCTGACTTATTGTCTGTAATAATTCTGTTCAATAAACCCATGCTTGCATACCATAGGGGTATGATATTCCTTTCTGTGTAATGTTCTTTCCTCCCGCTAAAGCCCAGATGGTACATTCCATCGTAGATAATTTACTACTAAACTATACCCATGATGACCTTAGCATAGGCACAACAAAATTTCCTACATCTACAACAATAGTGTAGCAGATAAGCAAGGAAGTAAAGCTTAGATTTGTAAAATGAGGGAAGTAATAACACCTTTATGCGTACAATAAATCAAAAAAAGAAAGTGATAAACAACTCTAAGAGATTATACTTTCTTAACCTACCCAAAATTAATGATAAAAATAAAATACAGTACGTTAAATCATGGCTAGGCTCAAATTCAAATTGAGCAAGCATAACTTTCCCAATGCAATCCTTCATGATTGATGTCATTGCAGCCTCCTCACTTCGCCTTATTGCACAATACTTACAAAGGAAATCTTAGGGTTAGCTATCATTTATTAGAATTCTTCCATACATAACTCATATCGTGAAGTCAGTAGAGAAGAGGGAAGCACATAATCTTCAAATTTGATCTTGCTGAGTAATGTTTGAAGTTAAATTAAAAAAAAAAAAGGAATTCTGGTGGCTCTTGAGGCGAAATAAATAAATCACTAAGTTGTGTTCTGCTCTTAACTGTCTTTTAAAGGCTCTCGGTCTGGTTCCTATGAATGGATAGGTAAAGCAAACACAAAATGAGAACAAAAAAAAAAAAAAAAAAACTGAAATTAAAATAGCTTTCTTCACTGCGTAGACAATAATGTTTACATGGACTAAACCACCAACAGAAAAACAAAGTTGTTTTATTAAAAAAATAGATATGTTCAATCTCATCTCCAACGCATCAGTCATCCTTGTTTTTTTAAAGATATACTTCCATTGGGGTGATGAGTAAAGAGTTGAAATGGAGTGGATCATTTTTCACTGTCTATGCCATCTCCGCTGCCAACATCAATTAACATATTAAGCTGTATGGCAAGTAGACACAATAAATTTGATGAATGGCCATTGGAGAGATTGCTAAAATTGTCCCAACATCCACAGAGGAAGAGTCCACGCCAGTTCACAGTGCATTCCCCTATCGACTATCTACACAGCAAAAACATTACAGAGGAGTGGATGAGTACTAAATGAAGTAATGATGGTTGGGGATGAGTAAATGAAGTATTGATGGCTGCCACATGCAAACCCCATGGGTTTTGAATCTTTATATGCATGAGTAGATATGAATAAGACTAGTCATTGTCATCATAAATATAATCTCCTCCCTCTTCCAGCTCCTTCCGCCTAAATTAACTATGCACTTAAGCACCTTTCACAGCTCACAAAACAATGCCAAGAAAAAAAAGAAAGATGAGTTTTCAAAGGGTACAGATTTCTTTATGTCATTGATCTTTCTGTCAGCATATGGATGGTGGCAGATTCATTTCATCTGGGCACGCAAGTTCGACAACGCTCCTTTTTAAATTTAGCACTTATTAATTAATGGCTACTTTGTCTATGATGGCACAGTAATGGGTAAAATATTTAATTGCATGTCAGTATATTAAATTTCTTGATGCAAGATAATATTTACTCATGATATCAATATTAACTTTTGACAGTTGGTAACTTGGATATCAATATTAACTTTTAGCATCCAGCTTATATCCATAATCAACTCAAGAATTTTTTTTATTTATTTTTAATGACACTGTCCTTCCTTGCCTCTTATCGGAAATGATAAAATAAAATAATAAATATTGTTATTTTTTTGTTTACCTCGGTTAGTGCAAGGGTTGCAGGTTAAGAGCATATTGTTTTATTTATTTTCATCTTATATGCAACTTCTACATAGAAGTAAGTACTTACAGACTAGAGTATCCAAATACCAGATTAATGTATATAAATATATATTTTTTTATACAGCATGTTGAACCTATTTTGTTCTTCTATTTATTTGTATATGTTTTAAAATTGCTACACACAAAGTTGAGATAGTTTTACACTCATCCGGAACCATATCTTATATATCGTTAACACATATTTATTCATAAAATAGAGTTCAATAAATTATCTTATCGGTTAAAATCACCAACCCATGGTCACTAACTCCACTCATTTCTTCTTAACTCATATTAACTACCTGAGTTGAGGGGCAGACAGCTGGTTCAAAATTGGTATTAACATCAATGTAAAAGTCAAGTTTGTAAATAGTAGATGAAATAGGGTAATAGCAATCAATAATATAAATAAGGTTAATATTTATATTAATGTTTTGAAAAATATTAATAATAGTATCAATAGTGGTTGAAATAACAATAATGTTAATCTTCTAGATTTAAAATTATTTGTTGTTGTGTTTTCTTTTATTTAAAGTGGGCCCTTATTGCTGCTTTCTTATTGTTTACTAACAGCCATATGTTGTGTTCTCATGTAATTTCTGATTCCATTTAATTTAAATTATCTTATTCCAAAAAAAAAAAAGAAAAAACATGTTAACAATTAGTGACAATTTTGAATTTTGGTGTGATATGGATACAAATGAAATAATAATATATACACTAAGAAAATGAATATGTATATAAATTTATAGATTTTATTACTATTGATGATGATCAATAATTATATATATGATATTAACATTATAACAATATTGATGAATAAAATAGCATATAATGATAGTATTAAGTTTCATGTGGAGTGAAAATTCTATGGTCAATAGTATTAATGTGGTTAATCTTAAAAGACAATATCCATGAGTAACTAAATAAGTTGATATAATATTATGGAAAATATTAATAATGGTCGCGCTGGGTGAATAATGTTATGGTTAAAAAATTGGATTAAGAGATTTTATGTTAGTAGCACAAATGTGGGTGTTTAAATAAAGATAATAATACCAATATAGACTCCATTGCCTTAAGTACCACTGTATTACTAATATCAATGTTTTAATGAATATTATTTTACGAACTTATTTTTGTTCAAGGTTAGACTATCCTTGGTTAATACTTTTGATGACACGACCTCTCATGTCACTCTTATTATGTGATGACTAGATAGCTTATAATGATAATATTGATAAGTAATATTAATACTAATATTAGCCTTTCAGTAATTTTAATACTAACCCTAGCCTTAGTAATAATAGTGATTTATTTTGTTAGGAAATAGGATTGAGGGTATTGACTTGCTAACCTATATTACTAAATTAACGTATATATTCCATAGTGAATTCTTACAAAAATGTTAATTACTATATTACTTTTTCTATTATGAATAAAAATTAATATTATGATAAGTATTGAAATCGATTGTTAAACAAAACCTTCGATGACAATAATATCAATATCATTATTACTTAGCAAATAAAACTTGAGTCAACCCTTGCTCAATTTAATGTTAGCATTTATTGTTAGACCTTATAAGTCTCGGTATGAAAAGACAAAATGATGTGCTTTTGTTAGGTCGCTAATCTACATGGTTTTTAGAAGGAGGGGGGGGGGGGCGGCGGGGGGGGTTGTGACGTGGTGTCAAATATGCATTAAAATTGTTAGCACGAGATCTTGACATTTGTAGTGTCAATTAGTTTAATGCTTGTTTTAAAAAAAAAATTGTAGGGTTTTTCTAGTGAAAAATTATGGGCATGACAGTGCAACCCTCATCCATTAAACTTGCATAAATGCATGCATCTAGAACACAATAAATATTACAATGTTAGTGTTCTAGAGCGCTTCATTAATTCAAATATTTTGAGAGCTTCCTTACAAAATCCATTTTGTGCACATTATGCAATCATATCATTTCATTCCATGAGATGAAACCTCTTTGAGGCATTCTATCAAACAATTAATTTTGTACTATATTTTGGTGACAAATCTTTGGTAATTATGGTTAGTTTCATTACATTCAAATTCTGAATTTTGGGAAATTATATACAGTAAATAGATTGATGGTTGTTTTGGCTAGTGAAATTATCTCTCTTAGAAATTAACTAAAATATCTTGTCTTGAGATATCTAGAAGGATTATTTTAATTAAAGAGAATTTTGTGGTTATTTTTGTAACAATGATTAACAATAATTTTACAGTGCAACTAGCTTGCTACTTTCATTCAAGATACAAGCACATACCAAGAAGATGGTACTCTACTTCAAACCCTCAACCTCACTTAGTTTAGTCTGCTTACATGGGGATATTAAGGAAGTTTCTAAAAAATTAATATATATCATTTATTTTTTGTGAAGGAGAATCCTATGAGATCCAATATGGCAGTGGATCAATATCCAGTTTCTTAAGCAAAGATGATGCCATAGTTGGAAACTTGTTGTGAAACATTAGGCTAGTAATTTTTGGATGTTAAGGCTCCCCACTTGGATATAAAAGATCTTTTCTCATCAACTTAATTTGGAATTTATGTACAAATGGATTCTTTCATGGTGCAAGTCTTTACGGAGACAACACATGAACTAGGGTTGACATTTTTGTTGTCTAAGTCTGATGGCATTCTTGGGCTTGGTTTCCAGGAAATTTTTGTTGATAATGTTGTTCTAGTCTAGTTAGTGTTGATCTACATCATGCATGGCTAACATTGTGACTATGTTTTTTAAAGTAATGATCTACATCATGCATGGCTAATAGACTATGAGTAATGATCTGCATCATGCATGGCTAACATTATGACTGTGTTTTTAAAAGTAAGCATGTCATTTCTTATTGTCATGCATTTTCTACCACTTCCTTTCATTTGCTACTATTTGACAAGTTACCCATTGTCTTTTATCTCCTTATGACTATCTATATAAGATTGCATCCCTCTTTAAATGGCAGTGATGACTAATACTAGGTTTTAGACTATCTCTAGCATTTAAAACTCTTTAACACCCTCAACCCTTTCACTTGAAGTAAGATCAATGTTCTCACTTTAAAACTTGCATAGTCTATCTCCTTGATTTCCATGAACACATTTCCTTTCACACTACCCATGCTTGATATGATACTCACTACTTTCCTTAAGGGTGTTGCCTTTGCCATGATTACTACAGTCACTGTTTTCATAAAGAAATCCCTTTGATCTCTTTTATCTGAGTTGGCACTTGTATTTCCTTGACTACCTTACCTCAATTGTCACTATCCCTTGATCAATGAGATCATTTCCTTCATTAGACCCGCACTTGTCTACCGTAATGAACATCAAACTCTCTTGAAATCCATTCTCAAACTCCATTTGTTTCCATGCTTTGTGATATCACCTGCAACATGTTCATGGCATGACCATGACTATGACTACCCTTATTTTTGAGTGCCTTTAATCCTCTTTACTAGATAATAGTCCTCCACATTTGACCGTCCCTTTATGCATGTTTAGTCCTCACTTTATGGTGATGTATTTGTCTTTGAGTCATTTCTTAATGGCATTTGAAACTACCTTGTCACTGTTTTGAATGCAAAAAAATGCTAAGGGTTTGATCATATCTAGCTTTCATTTTCCTTTAACAAAACTGCTCATTGCCTCTTCTAAGCACAATAAAAATGATGCTAAAAATTCCCCCAACTGTATGATGCATTTCATCAACATGAAGAATTGGAGGGTTAATGTCTTCATTTCCAAGGGTCATGGGAGGAAGGGAAGTGGGACTTTGTTATGGCCGAGCAGGGGATGACCTTCCAACTCTTGACAAAGTAGCCCAGTTGGTGAAGTTAGTGTTTTTCAAGAAGATAAGGACTTATGACTCTAATGTGCAGGTTGTTACTTGAAACACATCAAAAAATTTCCATAGTAGTTTAATGTAAATCAAAAGACCGTTTCTTGGAAAGTTGTGGTTCTGAATTCTGATTTCCCTATGTGCAGGTCCTTTAGGTATTTGCCAATACTAGCATTGAGCTCATGATTGGGATACCCAATTAAGATTTACTGGGTTTTTCATAGTACCAGAGCACAACAGATACATGGGTGACCAACAATGTATTACCATACTACCCTGACACAATGATCACTTATGTAACTGTAGGGGTAGAGGTGGCTGAGAGCATCGTCAATGTCTCATCCCTTATTGTCCTAGCAAGAAGACCTCTTGGGCATGTAAAATAGGTTTCCTTATTTTTAAGCATGAAAACTTAGTCAATTTTAGTTCCTATATGCTATCCCATGCTTGGGATGAGATATAGGACCCTTAGGCTTCATTTTTCAAGTAGTTCTTTCATGTTTGGAGCCGTATAAGAAAAAAATAGAGCATTGTAACTCATCTTTCTTAGTCACAACACTAAGAAACACAATTTGTAACACATTTTTAAAGCAAAGACACATTTAAATCTTGTAGCTGTTGTAAGAACACCTTTTCTATATAAAATTTTACTATTTTTCCTTCTTAATAGTTCTTTCATATGTGCAAATGAATGATTGATTATGCTTTTATGTGTTTTATGTTTAAACCTCAAAAGCATTATCTCATTTCCAACACTTTTAGGCAAAAATCAGTGAATACAAATAATTTAATAAACTACCAATTGACTAAATATACTACCAATTGACAGAAATCAGTGAATAAATACACTACCAATTGACAAAAATCAGTGAATAAATATGACAAAATATATGACTAAATCAACGACTAAAAATATACTACCAAATTGATCAATCATAACAACCAATAAATGACTAAAAATGGTTTAGTCATAAATTTGGTCATGTTATAAATGACCAGCAATAAACTACTAATGGTCACGTGACTAAGCTCAGTGAATAAATATGACTAAATTAACGACTAAATATACTACCAAATTGATCAATCAAAATGGCCAAATAAATGACTAAAAATAGCTGTCATAAATTTGGTCGCATTATAAATGACTATCAATAAACTATTATTGGTCACGTGACCAAGTTTAGTCATTTATATGCAATTTTTAGTAGTTTTTTTTAGTCATTTATTTCTGTTTTTCTACTAGTGATCTATGGGGAGTGAGTTGGAGAAGTTTTTTAGTTTGCTAAGATTTTATATTCAGTTAGGATTCCTATTATTCTTTTTGGTTTTATTGAACTTGATTATATTGAATGGGTTAGTATCCCCTCTTTCCACAAATTATTTCCAAAAATGTAAAAAGTAGACTTCTTCAAATAATGTGGAAGGGATGACCTTCATCGTATGGATCCATGACTTACTAATAAATGTTATACTTTGTGTATTTATTGTGTTAGAAGAATGAGGAATTTGTCATTGATGTTGTTGTTGGAAACATGAGCATGTAGGATAAGCACAAGACATAATATTATGTGTTGAAGTGTTGTCATTAATGCCAACATTGTATCTTGATGAGAAAATCATGGTGAAGATAATTTTGGTTGGTTCTAACATATTTTGGGATGTTTGTGGAAGACATTTTTGCAAGATGGTTTGATCCGGTGAAAATTTGATAATTTGTGTAATAGAGCATCCAGTTTTTGGGTTTGCACTGGTCCACAAATTAACATTTCACTCTTTAGTTCTAGTATGTTTTTGTTGGCTGATAGAAGAATCTAATTATAGAATTCAATCTTATTTTGGATTTTACTTTGAAGGATATGAATAATAGAAGTTCAGTCTGACAAATTACAATAATTTCCTATACAATGCATGTGAGTAGGAGAGTCCACACTTCTCCATGGATAGGATGTTGGATTTATAGATTTAAGGAGATTTTGATAGATTTCAATAGAGTGTGAATTCTAGATGGCATAGCATTTTGAGGTACGTGTGTCTGAATATGGGTATACAGTTGAAGAATTTTTGTACTAGGTCTTTTGCAATGCTAACCTAATAAGTGTGAAGATATGTGAATATTAAATAGGTATTGTAAAGTTATGTGGGAGCTCTTATAGGTCCATCACAACCTATTTCAAATTATTTTAAGGATTTGAGTTGACAAGTCATATATTGTCTATTTTGTATGATACATCTAATTAGGCCGACCTAATTGATGTTATGCTTGAAGTGGATATATAAGCTATATTATTTTTAGTGTTTTGAGATATGAAAAAATTGAAAGTGATGTGAATAATACGAATGATGTGAATACATTACAAATTTAAGTTGTGAATGTTGAGTAGAATATCAGAGTGATGCGAATGCAAAGTGTTAGATTAGAATCATATGAAGTGTATAAAGTCAGTTTATTGAGCTTTATTAGGATTGTATCTCATGCATATGATATATGCAATTGTAACAGTTCAATCTAGGCTATGAGCCATAAAATTTCTTCTCTTTTTCTCAGTGGACAGTGAGTCCACCTACAATGAGCTCTTTTGTAAATATACTATAACCGGTTATAATATATTGTGAGCTAATATTCACTGTGGTTTTTCCCATTTTGGGTTTTCCATGTAAAATTTTTGGTGTTCATGTGTTATGTGATGTTGTTGAATGTTTCATTCTTTATTTCATTTACTGCAACTAAATCTACTAAGTGGATTGGATGTTTAAATGCTTGAGTGGTTTAAAGGAATACTAATTCACCCCCCTCTCAGTATTCTAGGTGTTCAACAATTGGCATCAAAGCTTGGTTCCCTGGAAGGAGCTTAACTACTTGAGGAAGGTATTGGAGGTTGAACACATGGTTGTTAGAAGACTATCTACTCCTTTGGAAGAGATTGGGTTGTTGTTGGATTCACAAGGAATATGGGTTAGATGGGATATATTAAGTTACACTACCTCATCCATATTGGGAAAAGGATTTTGATAAATCCTCAAATTGAATTTTTGATAGGGCAATAGGACCTTAATTATTTGGTGGAAGGTGATCCTACTTATGAACATATTGAAAATTTTTGTTCGTCCTCTAGTAACCATTAAATGAGCTTGTTGTAGTCTTGACATGTTAGAGTATTATTACACCTCAGCTTATGAAATTCATAATTGTTTTGAGATCATATTCTTGTAGTCTATGTTAGAGAACAAACATATTATCAAATGGTTGTTTATATCACATATGTGAATTTTGTTTGTAGTAACCTAGTTATTATGAGCATCCAATAATGTTAGCAACTCAATTAAGGTTTTAGATTCTTTTGTTTTTGTTATTATTATTTTGTTTTCATCATAATAATTGTGATCACTATACCTTTTTTGGTTGGTGGGGTAATTGAAACTCCATCATTCATAATGTTTCTATTTCTCTTAAAAAAAATTGGGGTATAGGGGTTGTTTTTGTTTCTAATTATATTTTATGTGTTTATGTACCTAAGGGTGATCAAAATCTTGATTGAAGAATTTTCCCTACCATAATATATAGTAGCCTATTCAATATTGTAGGATTTGTAATGAAGTATTTAAACATATTCCAACATATGATTATTTAACATATATAGGAAGATACCTTGCAGCTTCTAATGATTCGTGTAGGGAGCACTAATCAAGGACTATAAACCTTGCCTTCATTGTATTATAAAGTGTGTATAAGATTCTTTTTTGTCTTGTTTAATGAGAATTAATTAATTAATTCAAATTAGTAGCCTTTTCACATCAAATGTTACTATAAAATCATGAATGAATTGTCAAAATGAATGGATAGATCCATTGAGCAATGTAATCAAAAGAAGTAAATTTTAATTTAATTGTTTAGACTTAATTCTTGTTTAGACTTAAATGAATTAACATAATTTTAACTTCAATAAATGAATATGCAATTCTTTATTTTTCAATTAAATGAATGTAATAAAATAAAAATTTATTTTCTTTTGTATTTTTCTAAAAATGTAATTGAATGATGTAGGAAGATAAAATGTTTCTTTATATATTTTTTTGGAAATTGAATTGGGTATACATGGTAGTTTTTTGATGATTTCAAATTTTATCTCATGAACCATATGATATGACTAAAAAATTACCTTATTCTTCTAACCTTTATGGAAGCATTTGATTAGCTCTTAAGACCCTCCCTTGTTTTTTATTGGCATCCCCAATCTTTTGCCTTGCAGAAGTACCCTTATGTTTGCTAGAAATTAATTTTTCACTCTTTAAGTGGTGGCATCTTGAGCATTTTTAAGTCACCTAGGTGAGTCTAAGGTCACTGGAACATGTCATGGGTCACTCAAGTGACCTAACCTAATAAAATGGGCGACTTGCATTGGAAAAAGGGTGATCCCATTGGTAAAAGGGGCAACCTTGGTGTTCTAAATTGATGCACAAGAACTCTCAATTCTAGTCATTTCCCCACATTTTGGATTCTAATTGTAATATTGGTGTTAGATTCACTCAAGGAATCAAGCCTATAGGATCACCTACAAAAACCAAAAACAACCTTCTACAAGAGGTAAAAACAAGAACATAGAGTTGCAATAATAAATGCAAGATTAATGGACAATATGTAGTACTCAAGATTGTAGTGGTATTAGAATGATTGGATTGAATTATGATTTACATTTGATTTATTGATTCTAATTGAAATTTGTGAGATAGGGTTAGATAAGATCTTGACATGTGTCTTAATTATATAATGAGACAACTACCTCAACATTATTAAATGACCTAGGACACAAACATTAAATTAAATCCAACTAGATAAGATATGATAAGATCTTATCTAGACAACTAATACTTCTAGAAAACACACCTAGGACCATGTTTTCTCAATGTATTATAGACTAATTAAATGTACTTCTTATCAATTCCACATTCTATACATTGCTCCCTTAGATCATTAACCTTAGTTATGTAAGACTAGATGTTTTCAAAGATCTTAGGATCAAGGATCATCAGTTCATTATCAGTTTAATAGCCTTTTACTTAATTTGTAGTACCATATAATTTTTTTAATTTATCCCAACCCTCATGAGAATTATTACATGATTCAATTTGAAATGATAAAACTTGAGAAACTAGGTTACAAAGACATCCAAGAGCTTTACTATGTTGAATCATCCATTTTATCTTTTTCCTTATCATGTGTGGGTTTAGGTGCCTTATTTTTAGCATATAGAGAGTGGCCTTCATTCATTAGATAACTCCATACATGTTAATGTAAATTTGAATATTTATATGATATTAGCAAAGGAACCTTATAATGATCCATAGAAAAAAGAAGAGCACAAGAAAAATATATCAAAAAAAGAAACAAACCACCCCCAAATCACTCAATCAGTAATCCACCCAATAATATGATGTGAAAATTTATATATAGTGTGATTACAATGCCAAAATTGTGTTTCAAAGTTTACAATGTCAAGATGGATAAAAGATGGAAAATTACAATAATATCTCAGAATGAGATCCTCAAATTGAAAGTACACTTTCCCAATATGATCTAGACTGAAAATGAAGCCTTACCAAGAGGATAAATATTTTGTAGGTGTTAATATGTCTAAGTAATCAACACATAATGAAAATTTGAAAATACTTGAATAAAAGATACCTAGGATTGAATATAGAAAAAGTGCATGGATAGAAATGTAGAGCTCCTCAATACCTTTCCAACGCCGCAAGAATCAAATTTTTTGGACAATCTAGGAAAGAGTTATGAGATCAGAGGTCCAAAAAGGAAAATCTGACTTCAACTAGAAACAAAATTCACCCGAGGAACACCACTGCAAAGTGCTCAGAATTAAATTTTCATCGATATCTCATTTGTAAAATTTTGACACTCTAGAAAAAAGTTATGGTGTTTTGAAAGACTACCCTATTAGGGATATAGGGGTAAAAATTAAGGAACCTAGGTGCTTAATTCGGGTAGCCCATGTGACCTTAGTTCTACAAATTTTAAAATAAAAAAATGCCACCCAAATCGGGGTTATCCTAGGTGGAGCCACTAGTCTGGGTGGCCCAATGGGAGGTGGTAGTAAAACACATTGCCCCTTTTAAGCCCCCACTAGGTTGGGGAAAACCCCTGCTTGGCTAGCCCGAGATCAGGGAGTCCTAATAAATTAAATGAAAGAAATGAAAATATTAAACTATGATTAAAAAATATATTTTTTAATTATTAAACTAGAGTAAAATGTACCCCACATACTTGATAGGATAGTGACGTACCTTGATGTGAAAAATGAAGAATATGCCACTAATATTCCTTATAGACTATCAACCAACTATACCCTCATTTGTAGGCCTATATGGACCAGACAAATTTGTACATTGTACAAATTGTATGAACAATCGACTACAATTTTTTTCCAAACCCTCCAAAAGTTGCATTATTATTTTCCCCAAATATCAAGTATTCAATATGAAAATAAGGGGTTTTAGGCCATTTGGACTCAATAATGAGGTTTGTGTCACCCCAATGTGCACCCAACAAAATCTCAAGCTTGAATTACCCTTAGATTTGAGAAAGGGGTTTTGAAATTATGAAGCATTGATACAATATTAGAGTCACTCAAGGACTCAAGCCTCCAAGATCACCCACAAAAACCAAAAAACAACTGTTTACAAGAGGGAAAAGTGAGAACATAGATTTACAATAATGACCAATATGAAATACTCAAGATTATAGTGGCATTGGATGGATTGGATTTAATTGGGATGTACATATGATGCCTTTCTTATAAAGGCAAGTTATGAGATATTATTAGATAAGATCTTGAGATGTGTCTTAATCCTATATAACATGACAACTACCTCAACATTATTAAATGACCTAGGACACAAGCATTGAATAAAAGCCAACTAAACAAGATAGGATAATATCTTATCTATACATCTAAGACTTCTAGAAAACACACCTAGGACCTAAGTGGAATTAACATGTAAATAGAACCTATTAGACAACTAGATAGGTAAAACACCCATTTACATCAAAAAATAGTTGATTCCTAACTCCATCCCCTTGTTAGCTCTTGGGGTCCCCTAATCATGATTTTGATTGAGATTCTTAACCTATCTAAACAACCCAATTTGTATTCCAAAGGGTTCTTTGGTTCTTCATTGAAAGCCTTTTGTGAGATTTGTGATTTTGTTTCCCATCCTTCCATAGTTGTTTGAGTTAGCTAGTGAGTTCATTTCAAAGAATTTAGGCTAAATTCCCAAATTTCTTTGTAACATTCATGCTCCTTGTAAGGCCTAATTTTTTTTTAATATTGTAGTTTTAATGCTTCCATAGTTGTATAAAAATAATTTAACACTTACCTTAGATTAGTTCCACATGTGTCTTCCTTTCCTTAGTTAATCAATTAGATCATCCCAAGCTAGAGAAGAGATAATATAATAACAAAGCTAAGCCCTTGAGGAATTATATGCCACATTCTAATATTTAGGTGTGACATTCCAATTTACTCATTAATTTAAATTCTTAAATTATTTTAATTTGAAAAAGGTTATATTAGAATTTATAATAGATTAATTATCTTGGATCCTGTCTAGATTGGTTAATCCTATCATTGTATTGTAAAGTAGAAATAGCTAGGTGGAGTTTATTTATGATAGTACATTAGATATCTTAGATTAGATTGTAGATTTAGTTTCAATTCAACACAATCAATCCAAATCATTTAAAAAATACCTCACTAATAGGAAATTTTAACAAGTGATAAAGTTCTTACTAATAGGTCCAAGGAAATCAATGAATCAAATAAACCAAAATCAAAATAAAATTGAAAAAATTATTTAAATTATGTTTAGAATATAATTTAATTGCACTAGTTAATTCATATTTCAATTTGGAGAAATACAAAACTATAAGGTATATTTTTATTTCTCACATTTAGATAAAAGCATTTAATTGGTTCAAAAACATAGAACAGTCAAAAGTCCTTGCTAACAATCCCAAGGCAATCAACAAAACAATCAAACTAGGCAATAGAAAATGAATAATCAACAAATAAATAATTAACATACTAATAAGACAAGTAAATCATGAATAAAATAAATGAAAGAACAACATGAAACAAGCATCTAAAGCAAGGTATGTCTCTTATTTATCTCTCCCACTATTAGGCTCATATGTCTTGGGGTCATAGATGATTGGGCAATGTTTATTTTAAATTATCTTGAAATTGCTCAACCAAAAAACCAACCCAAAACTATTACAAGAGAAAGCTATTATCTTGCAATATATCAAAGAGGAAAATAAGATGATTTGAGAAAGATAACTATCCTTGCTTCATGAATTGATTGAGATAGAAAACCATCATCTCAATAATTTTATTGCTAATGTTAACCAAGAGATCAAATTAATCCATGCTAGAAATGAACTTGTCCATGAAAGAATTTTCATAACGATACCTCTTTAGGTGTTTTCTAGGTAACACCACACATTCCATCCATAATTTTATGCATAAATAATTGTTGGACATTGATCACTCCTTCCTTATGAAGTGAGCAATAAAATTGGAACAACACCCACCTCACATGAAAGTATCATTGAAACTCATAGGGATCTCCTTCTTTGGGAAAAGGACAATCCTTCAAACACTCCCCACTCCATTAAATTTTTCCATGTGACTAGGAGTATTTTAACTTATGCAAGCCACATTAGTGCAATGTAAGCGATGTCCCAACTGTTGGCAAAACAAGAAGATACAATTGAGAGGGGGGGGGGGGGAATCAATTATCATAGAATTTACAACTTTAATCAAACTATTAACCTTTAATTCCAGATTCGATGATTAAAAGTGAAAGCAAGAAGTACACAACACATCAGAAACACATAACACCAATATTTTTGCGTGGAAACCCTGTTAAGGGAGAAAACCATGGTGGAGGTTAATCCATAATTATACCCTGTTAAAAGTATAATGAAATTTGAATAAGGAATGCACTTGCATTCAGGCACATTGCCTAGAGCTCAATATTCAAAGAAAATACAATCAGATTAAAATCATCTGATTGGAATGAACTGAGAAAATAGATTCTACAAAATCTTGATGATAGTTCCAGTTAGGCACATACACTCTACTCAATCTTCTTTCATACTTTGCTCTGCTCTTGAATGATTTATCTTTAGTCACACATGTGTTTCACACATACACACCGAGCACACACACTACACTCTCTATTCGCACTACTCACTTCTTTTAATACCACAGAAAAACCTTTCTTATATATCCGCTACACAGATTTACATCAACAACTCCGTCGGCCACAAATAATAGATGAATTACAACTGTCGGCCTCAATACATGAATAAATATTTATGCGCACCAACACAAGTCAGTTACAAAAAATATAGGACTCAAACCAACATCCTCGAATACACCAAATAACAAGAAATTAATCCATAAGGATGCGCAACATGCTACTACCATCATGTTAGCCAAGAACATGAAAACCCGAACATGCATCGGAAAAATCTTCGATTGCGATCACACCAAATAGCGCGGACATATAACAGAGATAAAACATGATCTAGAATAATTCACAAACATAAAAATAACGTACACAACAACTGGAATTACCAGAATTCCAACTTCCTCTTCCAAGAACAACTGCTACAGTACCAGAATGACTGTAGGAACACCAGAACACTTTACTTGCACAAATCTTGATGCGTACCATTGAGACTTCCAGACAACATACTAGATAGGTTCAACAATAAATACATTAACACACAACACTTGAATATCAATGTACATAACATTTCACCATTCTGACCTTCACAGCTTCACTGGCTACCAAAATATATATTTATTACAATTTTCTCAATCTCCTCGACATATACAGCCTTAAGCAACATTAATACTAATAGTGTTGACATCAATGACAACCACATATCAGAAACACAACCACAACATCCAACACCAACTACTAATCATACATAATTGTGGTGAGTAGATTCAAAACAACACATATTTTGGTGAATTTGATGTGACGAGTACATTTTTAGGACACACTCTCTTACTTTTCTCATTCCATTCTAATTTTCTTCCTCTTCTCTTCTATCATCTCATTTATTCTACAATAATTGATGTTGTGGCCTCCACATCCTCTTTCATATATTTGGTTTGGGGAGGAAAATTTGAGTTATGTTATTGTTTTATTATTTGACCTTGAGCCAATGTTTTCCTTTAGTTATATATTCACATTAAATATTTATTGGTTTTTATTATTCTTGTTTCTTTCTTTCATGGTGTCACATTCATTGATATATAATTTATTCCCTTAGAATCTCAAGTATTTTTTGACAAAATTTGATGTTATACATATCATATTGTCACAAGGGAAGCATGTTCATGTGATCCATTTCACTAACAATATCGGTCTTTTTTTGTATAGGGTGATTATAAACTTATCCTAGGTTCTTATGCACATATAATTATCATTCTTCCCAAGGGTTTTAATGTAATTTTCACATTTATTATTTACTCAATTATCTCCTTGAATATCTTCATGTGTATCTTATCATTTTTTTAGTTGTAGTCCTTTAATTATAAGTCTCCTTGTTTGCACTCGTTTGTTGATTTCCTTTATCAATCATTGCTAAAAAATTTGGGGATATGACTAAGTTCTAGGTTCTTCAGGTTATCTAGGATTAATCTAAGGTTAGTGCATATATTACCAATTTGAATTCATACATACCCCACCTAAAAATTAATCATTAATGCAATCAAATCCCCATTTATGCTATTCTTGTGCCATTATTTGCACTTCCTCGAGGTTCCCTTTAAAAATTGTCCTCTATATTTTCATGATCATAATAATGAGAGTTTTTATCCTGATGGTTTTATTTAAGTCAATTGATTTTATATCATAATCATCAATTCATTGAGTATTAACCAAGATGGATCCGTAATTATGTTGATTACTGACTCATTTTCTCTATTTTTTTCAAAATGAATCATAGTTAGGTTTTTAGTTTAAAAGTTTTATGTTGGAAAATTTATTTAAGAAAATCAAAGTTATATTGAAATGGATAATGATATAAATTTGGGATTTTAAATCTTGAGAATTTAACATGTGTTAGATATAAACTAAATCTCAAACCTCAAATCTTGAAATTTAGCAAAGCTTAAATTTGTAATGAGAAATAGCATAAATAGAAATTAACATTCAAGGTCCTATAGTTCTCATAACACTAGACTTTCAAATTAAAATTGTGCATGCTTATAAAACTATAATATTTAGCCAGACTTTGAGGTCAAGAAAAAATTAAAGCACACCTTAATGCCGACATCCAATTTTAATTAACTTATACTTGGAGTTGAATTTGGATGGACATGCAATTTATTTAGCTTGCTTCAAATCACCTTTAGATTAAAGACCATTTGAAATTTACCCACTAAAAAGGAGTCTAAACCCTAATGTTTGGCTGCCTTGGAGTTATGGAGTAAAATTGTATAAGAAAAAAATGTTAAGTGAATTTAAATTTCATATATTTTATTGAAGTGAATATATTTAAATTTTTGATATAATTTTAAATATTAAAATTTTAATGTTTCATTTTTTTTTCAAGCATTCCAAGTCTCAAAATTTGGGCCTCATTTATAAAATGAAAACACAAGAAAATAAAAAATAAATTGTAAATGCATCATTCATGGCATAATGTGATCATTAAATCATGGTATTGTTTTTGTAGCCATTAAGGTTCAAAATCCTATTGGGCCATTGTGTTTGTGGGTTTGAACCTTCACATTGAAGTTATTAGAGTTCATGTCAATCACTTCATGCTCCAAACCCTTATTGGGCCAGTGTTCTTGTAGGCTTTGTGCCCCTATTGAGCTATTGACATCTCAAGTTTGGATTACTCATGATAATGTAGTATGTTCATGTTGTGGATGAGGTCCCACATTTGTGGCCTCACTTGGCTTGGGCCAGGATAAAATTCCCATGTTATTGAAAAAGAAAAAGTATAAATAAATTCCAAATCCTAAAATCTTTATAGTCTAGACTTTGAACTTTATTTTTAAACAACAAATAAAAAATGAAGTATAGATGAATTCTAAGCCTAAGCTTTAAATAATTTGAATTTTAGATTACATTTCTAGAATGCACATAATTTTTTTAAATTATAATTATATATTGAAACAATGAAAGGTCAAGAGATTTGAGACACCAAGCTATTATGATAAAATTGGTAGGAGAAATTTCATCAAAGGCACATAATGAATTTATTGTAAACGTGGAAAATTTGAAAGAGAGTGATATCATAGTTCAAGTTGAGGGTCCATCCACTCATTAGTGATTATTAGATATTGGTATTTTGGAACCATATTGGGAGGACTAATTTATAGAGGGAAGTACATTCTCCACAATTCCTTGTGACATAATGGAGGCATATTTTAACTTTACAGGATCATATTAGGCTCCATTGAGAAGGAGAGCAATTAATCATGGATTGATGTAGATACTCAACCAATATTTTATCCTTGAAAGTGATCATTTTTGTGATGAAAACATACCTTCCCATTGATCCTTTGACAAATGATATTTTTGAGGCCATCAAAGATGGGATTTTTCTATGTAAATTAATTAATTTGTTTGCCCTTGGTAGTATTGATGATTCTTATAAGAGAACTGTCAATCCCCAACAGAGGAACATGAATCATACACTTTGTTTCAATTATGGAAAAACAATTAGATCTATGATTTGAAAAGGTTTTAATAAAATAGATGAGTTTCCGTATTCAAAAGGTAGGTTACAAGAGAAATATTAGAAATTGTAAGGAAGCTAAGGTAGCGGAACAAATTCCTACACTAATCTTGAGAGGAGAATAATGCAAAACTTTACAGATCTTTAACAGTTACAAAAAATTAAATAGAAATAAACACAAATATCATGCATACCACAACATAGTGATTTACATGGGGAAAAAAATTTCGAGAGAAAAACCCCATACTCCAAAATCCACCCAATATATTATTCATAAATCACAAAGATTGCAATATACTTGCAGAGAAAGCTTCTCACAAGAGTATCACCACTAGAGATCAAGAGATACCATGACCACTATTAGACTCTCAGAATACATAACCGTCTCTATCGTAGCCATAATACAACACCCTCATAAAATAAGGTTACATTCTAGGGCAAGATAGGCCAAAAAAATCCACCATTAGATCTAAAACCTAATAATGAATGGTCCAAATTTACAATATATCATTATTTAATGTATCTCATCCATTTTAGGAGTTTCTTGAAAAAATTAACACACTCACATTTCACTTTGTGCTACCATTGTATACACCTATCGATGTAACTAGGAAATATATATAAATACATATACATCCTATCAACAATAAACTGTATATAATTGCAAGGTTGAGACACATTTTCCCAAAAAATATCCCACTTGTCACACACCTTGCAAGAGAAACATGAGGGTGTAAACATTGTCTCTTTAATTTCTAGGGGCCGAAAGGCCCAGTCTCTTAACACCATTTGAACTTCTCTGTGCTCACAATCTTAGTTAAATAATCAACAACATTCATTAAATTCTCTACCTTAACCAACTTCAGCCTACCATCTTCGACCGTATCTCTAACAAAATGATAATGTACATCAATGTGCTTGGTCCTGGCATGAAATTTTGGGTTCTTAGATAGACATATCACACTTCGATTGTTGCAATAAATTGTCACTACACCTTATTTTATTCCAATACTTGAACATAGTCTCTTAAGCCAAATGGCTTATTTACAAGCATGAGTAGCTACCATATACTTTGCTTCAATAGTGGACAAAGCAACCACAACCCATCTCTTACTCATCCAACTAATTACACCACCAAATAAAGTAAACACATAAGCACTGGTAGATTTTTTTCTATCAACATCACTTGCCCAGTCTAAATCCACATAACTAAATATCAAGGGAAATCTTGTCTTCAATCATATTACTATGATAACATAAGGAATAATATGAGGTACCCTACAAATATCTGAAGACTCTTTTAACTACATCCCAATGAACTCTAATAGGATTAGACATATATCTGGAAATAATCCCACTTCTTGGGAAATTTTTGGTCTAGTACAAACCATAACATACATCAAACTTCCAACTGCACTCTGGTAAGGTACTCTGCTCATGTTTTCCATATCTGATGGAGATGTTGGACAATCTAAAATAGATAACTTTGTTCCAATAGAAACAGGAACACACAATGGTCCACAATCTTGCATATCAAACCTCTATAAAATTGAATCGACATACTTACTTTGGCCAAGCCATAGCTTTCTATTCACTCCATCTCTTTTAATTTCCATCCCAAGAATGTGTTTTGCTATACCAAGATCTTTCATTTCAAATTTAGCAACAAGTTGAGATTTTGGTTCTGAAATAATACCTTTCCCTCTACCAATAAATAACATGTCATCAACATATAATGCAATAAAAAAAAAATGATCACCATCAACTTTATAATAAACACAATGATCTTATTTAGAACACTCAAATCCAAATCTCAACACATATGTATCGAATTTCTTGTACCACATCCTAGGACTCTGTTTTAGGCCATACAAATATTTCTTCAATTTGCAAACCAATTACTTTTACCTTTCACCATGTAATGCTTTGGTTGTGTCATATAAATATCCTCCTCCAAATCACCATGAAGGAAAGTAGTTTTCACATCCATTTGCTCAACCTCTAAAATCATAAGTAGCAACAATAGAAAGAAAAAAATCTAATGGATGTAATTTTTGCAACAAGAGAAAATATCTCACCACAACACCCTCAACTTGAGAGTAACCCTTCACAACCAGCCTTGCTGTGTACTTCTCAATACCTCCATCTAAACCAATCTTTTTCTTGAACACCCATTTTCAACCAGTAGGTTTTCCTCCTTCAGGAAATGGTACAAGATCCCATATATCATTCTTTTTCAAAGATGTAATTTCTTCATCCATAGCAATATTATAGGATTTTGCATCATTCATACCTAGTGCCTCTTCTATAGATCTAGGTTCATCCATGCTATTATTCAAAGCAAAAATACATCTCCAATCATCAAGTGAATACCTTTTAGGTGGTTTTCTATGCCTTGTATACCTATAAACAAGCCAAGTTGGAGGTTCTTCCTCCTCTTTTAAAGATCCAAAGCTAGATGAGCTCTCCTTAGCTTCTTGTCTATCCTTGGGCCTCAATTCAAATTTCTCAGGTGTAGAAGGAAATTGAATCACATATTCCTATTTACTGTATTTTGGCTACAATGTAATAGAAGAAGGCTTAGTTTCTCTAAAAATAACACTTCTACTATGTATTACCTTTTGTGCAATAGGATCCCAAAGCTTTTATCCTTTCACACCATAACTATATCCAATGAAGATACATTTCACAACCTTGTTCTCCAACTTTGTTCGGTTCTCCTTTGGCACATGTGCATATGCCTCACAACCAAAAACTCTAAGATGTCTTAATGAAGGCTTGTAGTTTCTAACCATGCCTTTATAGGCATCTTATCAACAAGAGTTGATGTAGGAGGCCTGTTAATAAGGTAACAAGAAGTGGCAATGAATTCAACCCAAAACCTTTGTTCTAGGCCAACACCACTAAAAATACTCCTGGCCTTCTCCATCAGTGTCTTGTTCATTCTCTCTGTAACTCCATTATGTTGTGGAGAATACAGAGTTGTATTTTGTAAATGAATACCAAAATATTTACAGAATCTACCAAAATCATTAGAGAAAATTTACCACCATTATCTATCCTTAAACATTTTATTTTCTTTCAAGTCTCCAACACAACCATTGCTTTAAATTTTTTAAATCAACTGAAAACTTTAGATTTACTCTTTAGAAAATATACCCATGTCCTTCTACTATAATCATCAATAAATGAAACATAATATGTGAACTTACCAATCAAAGGAACATCTACAGGACCAAACACATTAGAATGAATAAGATCCAATACACCACAAGCTTTATGAGAACTCAAATAAAAATAAACACCGTTTTGTTCTCCATAATTGCAATGCTCATAGAAATTGAATTCAAGATTACAATCAAACAAACCTTCAACAAGGTTTTTATTTTTGAAGGTCCTTAGACCCTTTTCTCCAATATGGCCAAGTCTCTAGTGCCATAACATATTTTTTTGTGTAGGTAACTTTGACTCAGAAGAAAGATCACCCTTGGCTATCCAAAATCCATGACCATCTACTGAAGGTGAAACCCTCACTTCTTCCACTAACTTTCTTTTCATAGAAATACTATTGCATTCAACAGTGCATGCATCAAGCTTATACAATGTGCCATATCTGACACCTCTAGCAATCACCATAGCACCTCTAACCATCTTGCATCCTGCATCAAAAATTAATACCTACACACTCACATCTGTTAGTTTGCTCAAAGATAACAAATTTCATGCTAATGTAGGAATATGCAACACACCATTAATCCTTTTTATTCTACCATCAGGAAACCTGATTTTAACTTACCATGACCAACAATGTCTAAATGAGAATCATCACCCAAGTACACCTTACCTCCATCAAATTCTTCATATTTAGAAAACCAATCATCATTAAAGGTCATATGGAAGGATGCACTTGATTCAATTAGCCATGCATCATTACCTGCACGAGTTTCCAAAGCTGTAATGAATGTGTCACCATCTTCCTTCTCAGACTCAAAATCAAAATCAAATTTCTTCTTTTTCATATTCTTTTCTTCTTTGCATTCCTTAGGAACATCTCCAGGCTTACCCTAGTTCCAACAAATAACTTTGGACTTTCCAGGAGATTTAGATCTCCCCTTGGACTTGGATTTTTCATGCTTCTCATTCTTCTTTCCTTTTTCCTTAGGTCTTCCACAAAAATTTAGGGCCTCCTTGGCAGTGATGGATACCTTCCTCCTCATCTCTTCAGAAAGAAAAGAACCTACCACATCTCCAGTCTTCAATATAACAGAAGTACTCCCAATAGCCATAACAAGATATTCCCATGAATTAGACAAAGAATAAAGCAAGATCTAACATTTCTCCTCCTCATCCATTTTGAGACCGACTAATGCCAATCGATCCGCCAACATATTGAATGCTTCTAGGTGGTATGTGATTCATCCACCCTCTTCTATTATCAAGGAATACAACTTCCTCAAGAAAATATTTCTCACTAAAGATTTGGCCTGATAAATCTCACCAAGCTTCTTCCGTAGTTTCTATGTAGAGGTCTCTTCATGGACATTAATTAAAATAGAGTCTGCCAAGCACAATCTGATTAGACCCTTGACTTTACGGTCCATAACATCATATTGAGAAACTTGAGTAGGATCTATAGGCCTTGAAACATTCTCATCAACAACATCCCACAGATCTCGATCTATCAATAGATCCTCCATATTTAGCTTCCACATGTCAAAATTATTTCTAGGAAATTTCTCCACCTCTATTCTCCCTAATGAAATTTCCATCTGAATTTTTTTGCAACAAGATCACAAAGTGTATTCTACACAAGCTCCCACTCAAATCTAGATTAGTTCAGAAAGCCAAGCAACCCACAACTGAAACCAAAGGTGATCAAGCTCTATACCAGTTGTAAGGAAACTAAGGTAGCATAACAACTTCCTACACTAATCTTGAGAGGAGAATAATGCAAAACTTTACAAATCTTTAATAGTTATAGAAAATAAAACATAAATAAACACAAATATCGTGCATACCACGAAAAAATGATTTCCGTGGGGAAAACCCTTTTGAGAGAAAAAACTCTACACTCCAAAATCCACCCAATATATTATTCATACATCACAAATATTACAATATACTTGCAGAGCAAGCTTGTCACAGAAGTATCACCACTAGAGATCAAGAGACAACATGACCACTATCAGACTCTCAAAATACATCACCATCTTTGGTACAAACATAATACAATTCCCTCATAAAATAAGGTTACATTCTAGGGTAAGACAAGACAAAAAAATATCCACCATTAGATCTAAAACCTAATAATGAATGTACTAGATTTATAATATATCATTATTTAAAATATGTCAGCCATTTTAGGATTTTTAGACTAAAAAATTTAACATGCTCACATTTTTCTCTTTGCTACCATTGTATACACCTATCGGTGTAACTAGGAAATATATATATATATATATATATATATATATATATATATATATATATATATATATATATACATCCTATTAACAATAAACTGTATATAATTGCAAGGTTGAGACACATTTTCCCAACATCTCTAAGCTGTCCATATTGTTCAATCATTTCTCCTTTCTCTTTGTGCAATGCGAGATATTCTTCATGTAGCTTTGTCATACCAAAGCAAGTTTAATCATCTCGATCTGGAGCTAGATTAAAAGTGTTATATGCATACTTTATTTGTATCTCAATAGTGTCCTCAACATCCTTGAATCTTTGAATTGCATCAGGCCATGTCCAAAAAACGAGAATAGATTTCTAGCCCTTTTTCACAATTTTGAACTTCTTTTAATTTATCAAGTGCATTGCTATATGTAGACTTACATCTATCTCCAATTTCCAACAAGCCTTTTTCCTTGACCCAAGTAACCATTTCACTTACTTCTTGACTTCTAAGTTCTTTGAATGAACCAATCAATGTATTTGTTCTTTCTATAATGGATTGCAAAGAACTGGTGTTAGCTTTAGGAACTAACTGGAAATGCACCTTTCTTCTCGCTAGCTGCTTGAGTTTTCTTGGAGTGGGCTCTATCTGAGCAATTAATGCACATGAACCTTAGTAGATTTTCTCTTTTCTCCGGAGGTAGTCAACTCATTTTTCTCATGACTTTATTGAGCCACTTATGTATAAGTTTCGAATCTTGGTTTACTAGAATCTTTAGGGTTGTTAATTAATCTCTCAATATAGCCAACAACATATTATTTTTCAATCTTGTAGCCTAGTTCAAGAATCCATATATTTTTGGGTTCAACCGCCTTGATTATACAGTAATCAACATAAACCAAAAATGTTATGTGATTCTTATATTTTGTTACTAATTCTCTTGGAATTCTTCGCCTTCTATTCATTCTTCTTTGAAATTTTCCAAAGCATGCAACAAGGGCTTCACCTTGTGCATCTAAATCTCCAATATTTCTCATTATCTCTCTAATATGATGTGCAACCAATTTGGTATTCACCCAAACAACTTCACCTACAATAGGAACTTCCTTCATAAAGTAAAAGATTAAGCATACTATTAATGTTCCATACCTAAATGTGCACTTCTTCTTCTTGATATCATTCAAATTCTCCAATAGTTGTTGTTGGAGAAACTCACAAAGATCATATTTAGTCCTCTTCTCAACCATTTCTAAAGCTATATTAATTGCAACGTCAGAGACATCATTGTTGCCAAAAATCAAACGTGCAATAACCATACTTAGATTATTGATTTCAATACTTGCGTTCTTTATCAATCCTTTTCCTTTGTTAGGTTTGCATACAAGAGTAGGTTCAAAGGAGGATAGACTAGTAACATCTCTAATTGCTTCTTGGATATCATATTAGAATAATTAATCCAAACAAACTGATCATGAAACATGGTTAGTTCCATTCTAATGCGTCTCTCTTCTTTGCTAAAGTCAGGAAATTGATGCCACACATCTAATTTCATTTCTGTTAGTACATTGTGTTTTGATTTCAGAGTATAATCTTCTCCAATAAACTCTTCAAGCCATAATATGTGTGCTTTTTCATAAGTAGGTTCTTTTTCATAAGTAGGTTCTTCCAAATTTCTCTGAATGTAAATCCCAATGTTTTCAATCAAAATAAAACCAAGGGAAACTTTCAAAAAATGCACCCAAAGGGTTGAGTTCTAAGGCTTTAGCAGGATATTTCTTAAATCGTGGTCCCAGTCTCTCTAAATTATCTACGAATTGAGGTGTATCCATTATATTCAAATGAATAATTCACAGAGAATAATGTATAGTAGTAATTACTTACCTTCTGCCTCTGCACTAGAGCCAAACTCTAAAATTCTGCAGTATGGAAGTGCTTCAAACTCTTCAAGCTTGCTCCACACTCTACTTCTCTTCCATAATTTCCTTTCATCGAATTATTTTTCCTTATCATACTTAAATTCATTTCTTTGATCCCATTTGTTTCAATAATAAATGGTTTAGATTGCAAGTAGATGTCCTAAAAAATTGTGTACTTTCATCATTTCAAGCTTTGCAATATTCCTTCTTCACACATGTCCACTTAAAATTCCTTTCACATGAGATCTTCAATTCATCATCTTCAATAAATGCACTAGTGTCACGTCATGACACCCTATACTGGTAGGGGGATATATTTTTTTTTGATATATCTCCCCCTAAACCACTCTCTAGGTTGAAATTTTGATGGGATTATTTGCATTAGAGGATGACACAGATGAATTTGAAACTTTTGATTCTTCTCGCTTCTCATAATCTCCTTCATTTATCCAGATATTTTCCATTTCTTTCTTAACTTCTGTCGGATCAATCTTAGTGATCGATTCATATATTTTTACCGGATAGTCCTTTTTCAAATTTTTTCTTTCATAGTCTTTAGGAAAGTGTCTGGGTTTGCTGCAAGTATAATAGACAACATTCTTCCACCCAAATTGTCCTTTATTCAATCTATATCTACACTGGTTAGCCTTGTTTCCAAATAAATTACAGTGATAACAATAGCCTTTAAAGGTATAGTTCATTTTTTTCAACATTTAACTTCTGCATTCTATAACTTTGTGTCCAATTCTTTTGCACTTGAAACATTGACCAAAGAATGATAAACCATTTGACTCATTCTATCATTTTGTTTTATTCTATTTCTACAATATTTTTCCCTATGTTTAAATCTATTGCACAAAAAACAAATTCTATTGAAAGATGAGTACCTTTGAGCACAGGTTATCTGATAGGAGTCCTTTTAGTATTGTTTCTTTGATTCTTGATCTATCTACCATTGCCTCGAGTCTTCCTTTGATTGTCAACCTTGTTAGAGGATTGATTTGCTTTTGAACTTTTTCCTTCTTCAAGTCCCAAACTACTTTTGTCCTTAGAGGGTTTTTGTCCAGCAATTAGTTCATCCAACATTGTAGAACTTGTTTTGAATTTTTCATCATTAGCTCTTGCTTTCTCCATATCTGATCTTAAAGTTACCACTTCTTGTTCAAGCTTGATGCATTCATCAGTCTTTCTCTGAATTTCAACTTTCTAATAGTCCTCAATTTTCCTCTTTTCTTCCACGTACAATTTTAATCTGGTAATGTCCTCATTTTCTTTCTTCAACTGATCACTAACTTCTATGTGCCTTTCTTTAAACTTATTGATTTGTTCTCTCATTTTCTTGATGCATTCATTTGCTTCCTAGAGGCTTTCCTTCAAACCTTTATTTTCTTCTTCACCACTATCAAGATCTTCAAGAGTAATTTCAAGTTCATCATTATTATCTAGGATACAATTTTCTTCAAAATGTTCAACATGGATCTCTTCCAAAGGAATAAGAAATCTCTTATCTGCCACATGTTCAAATTCTAAGACCTTCCTCAAGCATTAGACTTCTTAAGAGGAACCAAGCTTTGATAACAATTGTTGAACACCCAAAATGTTGAGAGGGGGGCTGAATCAGTATTCCATTAAACCATTTACATAATATCCATCCAAGTAATAATATAATTCTGACTATAATAACAAGTGAAAGCATGAAATCAACACAAGCACACAACACTCATGAACACCAGGATATTTACGTGGAAAACCCAAAATGGGAAAAACCACGGTGAGGATTGACTCACAATATAATATATCTGGATATAGAATATTACAAAGGCTCATTGCTAGGATTCACTATCCTTGAAGGCTCACAACCTGAAGTAAATTACAAAAAATAGAGTATGGCTCATTTCCAAGAGGTGAACTGAGATAGAATGCACCTTCCTTGTGTTGGATTTTAGTTCCAATGAAGCACAAAATACAAAAACGCTTATGTATATATAATACTCAACAATTATGTCTGTTCACATATACAATTTCACACATTCACACTGTACATTCATGATCTCTCTAAATTTTACCACTTCATTATTTCACTCTATGTCACATCCCCCTCATTCATCCTTTTTTTCTTCTCAAAAATGTCTTTCATATATATATATATATATAACACTAATTAGGTTGGCCTAATTAGAGTAGCCTTATTTCAAATCAAAACTAACTATGTTGGCTTTATCCTTGAATCATATTCATCTTCGTGCCCAACATAATTGTGTAATGTATGGTATTGATCGGCACAGACCTAAGATAGATCCCTTTAGCATTCACAACACATATTTAATCTTCTTAACATAAATTCATAATTAGGTTGCCTAGAGTTAGACCTAAAATATCAAAAGATTCAAATGTATATGAAAAAAGTGTAACTCTAAAACTTGTTAACACATCAAATTCTCCTTTAGATGACATCAAATAACTTATCTTCAGCTCCGCAAGACAACATAGTTAATCATGAGAAAATACAAAATCTCCCACATCAATGTGCTATACAAAAACTTAGTATAATCCTTAGAACAAAAAAATGTTACTCATAACTTCCGAATGTGTTCACATATCATCATAAAATTTGAGGTAAGATGAATCTCATAGTCATGAAACTATGTACAAAAATCCTGTAGTGATATCTTTCCTTGTGGTAGAATCTGGACCAAAAAAATGACACATTGAACCAGTGTATAAACATAACACTGTTTACTGGTAACTGTATCTTTCCAACCGTATAACCAAGCCAACCGAAATCTTGTCAGTAGATGTACATGATGTCAAGATAAAACATATTATCAGCTTCTGAATGAATCTTACGAAATAAGATAATCTAGAATAAAATATCGGATCAACAAACTTTAAGTATCAGATATGCATAGCTCGAACCATTTATACAAGTGATGTGAGTAAAGTATACTAATGTTAATGTTGACATCAATAATAATCTTCCAATTTCCAACATTGATGTTAATGTTGACATCAATGACAATCTTCCAATTTTCATCACTACCTTCATTTGCAATTCCCGTGCAAACCTTTTACCTGCTTGTAAAAACATGTTCACCAGTTCTAATTTAACTTTGAAAGTGACAAAATAACAGTGCCCCTGGGTAAAAACCCATTTACCCAATTTCTATTTTCTCTATAGGTAAAATATTTACCCATATACTATTAACTTCACCACTTTCTTTTAAAATATATGATTTAATCATACACTTTTAACATTTTGGAGGCCTCATTTTACATTGCAAATAGTTTGACATTTTGTCAAACATTTGGTTTGAAGTCCACCTTCCTGTGCATTATGCCTAGAACTGACTCACTTTCACCTGTAATTACCAATTTCATTTTACCTTCAACTAAATAGTGAGCTCTATTTTAACCTGGGCATCTGTTAGTGAAAACCATTCACAATATATTTGAGAATGTAAATCCATACATTGCTTTGACTGCTATGCAATTTATGCACTTTGCACAAGTCATTTTAGCTTACCTATGCCAAAAAATAGGTAATTCATGGAAAAAACCAATACCCATGTGTGAGAAAAGGTCCATGCATCTTTTGGAAGGCAAAAAACACCATTTGCAGCCCAAAAACAACATCAAAATTCAGCTTAAAACCCCAAAAACGTGACCACATTTCATTTTCAGCTCCAAGAGATGTTCATTATAGATTATTTTTGGCAATGGCAGTAAGAAAACCCCTCAAAACAACAACAAACAGTTTCCATGGTGTGAGGAATCATTTCTAGGAATTTTTAATGCTATTGACAACAAAAAATTGCATACAATGTTGCCAAAATTGCCCTCCTTTAAAATATCGCAGGAAACAATGAGAAAACAAAATTAAAACAACATTGGTACAATTAAAATTCTCTCCCTTACTTTCCCCACATCTCCTCCTCTCCCCACTTCCTCACATATTTATGTTGCTGTCATCTTTCATTGTCGTGGGCTAGCGGAGAAAGCATTTTATAATGTTTAAACTTTAGAAAGACTTTTTCAAAATATTTATCCTCCTTCAAAAATGGCAATGAAGTCATTGTTTACAAATATTTACCTTGCAATCTTTTCCCACTTACTTCCCCACTAACCCACCAACTTTGCTAACGACAACACTACCGTGCAGCGAGCTGGCAGGCAAGACTGCCATGGGAAAACCAATTTATAAAGTTGAACTTTATAAAACATAAAAATTAAAATCTGCCCTGATTGATGTTTCTTTTCAATTTTGAAAGTATTTAAAATATTTAAAATATTTTAAACATTAGGAGATGGGTAAAAAAATAATTTCACTTGCTGCCCAAATGATGAAATTTTACTGCGCATAGACAAGGACCCTTGGAGCCGTGATTTTTTGCTACAAACCATAATCAATTATTTAAAACATGGGTTTTAAATTAGATTTCACCCAACAATTAGAATTTAGGTACCTCCTTTGTAAATTGGCCCTTCAGACATGTTTGCCGCAACCGAAATACATTAAAATAATGTATCAAATGGCCTCCATTTTTGATGAAAATGGAACTGAAGATTTTTTAGAACAAAACAAGAAATGGGTTGCCTTTAGAATTATGAAATTTTCAACTTTTTGGAACACCAATTTTAGCCCGATCACAGTCAGAAACGAATTAAATAGCCCATTAAAACTCATCCAAGAAGCGCATAACTGAACAGGCGCACTACCATATGTACCAAGAAACCATCTACCATACATATTTGTAAGATGATCTTTGAGTTGCAAAATTTTAATTGATGAAGATGGGCTCTA
>CM021107.1:383012644-383065555 GCA_007115665.2 Sequoiadendron giganteum | reverse complement strand
AAATCTTGATGCGTACCATTGAGACTTCCAGACAACATACTAGATAGGTTCAACAATAAATACATTAACACACAACACTTGAATATCAATGTACATAACATTTCACCATTCTGACCTTCACAGCTTCACTGGCTACCAAAATATATATTTATTACAATTTTCTCAATCTCCTCGACATATACAGCCTTAAGCAACATTAATACTAATAGTGTTGACATCAATGACAACCACATATCAGAAACACAACCACAACATCCAACACCAACTACTAATCATACATAATTGTGGTGAGTAGATTCAAAACAACACATATTTTGGTGAATTTGATGTGACGAGTACATTTTTAGGACACACTCTCTTACTTTTCTCATTCCATTCTAATTTTCTTCCTCTTCTCTTCTATCATCTCATTTATTCTACAATAATTGATGTTGTGGCCTCCACATCCTCTTTCATATATTTGGTTTGGGGAGGAAAATTTGAGTTATGTTATTGTTTTATTATTTGACCTTGAGCCAATGTTTTCCTTTAGTTATATATTCACATTAAATATTTATTGGTTTTTATTATTCTTGTTTCTTTCTTTCATGGTGTCACATTCATTGATATATAATTTATTCCCTTAGAATCTCAAGTATTTTTTGACAAAATTTGATGTTATACATATCATATTGTCACAAGGGAAGCATGTTCATGTGATCCATTTCACTAACAATATCGGTCTTTTTTTGTATAGGGTGATTATAAACTTATCCTAGGTTCTTATGCACATATAATTATCATTCTTCCCAAGGGTTTTAATGTAATTTTCACATTTATTATTTACTCAATTATCTCCTTGAATATCTTCATGTGTATCTTATCATTTTTTTAGTTGTAGTCCTTTAATTATAAGTCTCCTTGTTTGCACTCGTTTGTTGATTTCCTTTATCAATCATTGCTAAAAAATTTGGGGATATGACTAAGTTCTAGGTTCTTCAGGTTATCTAGGATTAATCTAAGGTTAGTGCATATATTACCAATTTGAATTCATACATACCCCACCTAAAAATTAATCATTAATGCAATCAAATCCCCATTTATGCTATTCTTGTGCCATTATTTGCACTTCCTCGAGGTTCCCTTTAAAAATTGTCCTCTATATTTTCATGATCATAATAATGAGAGTTTTTATCCTGATGGTTTTATTTAAGTCAATTGATTTTATATCATAATCATCAATTCATTGAGTATTAACCAAGATGGATCCGTAATTATGTTGATTACTGACTCATTTTCTCTATTTTTTTCAAAATGAATCATAGTTAGGTTTTTAGTTTAAAAGTTTTATGTTGGAAAATTTATTTAAGAAAATCAAAGTTATATTGAAATGGATAATGATATAAATTTGGGATTTTAAATCTTGAGAATTTAACATGTGTTAGATATAAACTAAATCTCAAACCTCAAATCTTGAAATTTAGCAAAGCTTAAATTTGTAATGAGAAATAGCATAAATAGAAATTAACATTCAAGGTCCTATAGTTCTCATAACACTAGACTTTCAAATTAAAATTGTGCATGCTTATAAAACTATAATATTTAGCCAGACTTTGAGGTCAAGAAAAAATTAAAGCACACCTTAATGCCGACATCCAATTTTAATTAACTTATACTTGGAGTTGAATTTGGATGGACATGCAATTTATTTAGCTTGCTTCAAATCACCTTTAGATTAAAGACCATTTGAAATTTACCCACTAAAAAGGAGTCTAAACCCTAATGTTTGGCTGCCTTGGAGTTATGGAGTAAAATTGTATAAGAAAAAAATGTTAAGTGAATTTAAATTTCATATATTTTATTGAAGTGAATATATTTAAATTTTTGATATAATTTTAAATATTAAAATTTTAATGTTTCATTTTTTTTTCAAGCATTCCAAGTCTCAAAATTTGGGCCTCATTTATAAAATGAAAACACAAGAAAATAAAAAATAAATTGTAAATGCATCATTCATGGCATAATGTGATCATTAAATCATGGTATTGTTTTTGTAGCCATTAAGGTTCAAAATCCTATTGGGCCATTGTGTTTGTGGGTTTGAACCTTCACATTGAAGTTATTAGAGTTCATGTCAATCACTTCATGCTCCAAACCCTTATTGGGCCAGTGTTCTTGTAGGCTTTGTGCCCCTATTGAGCTATTGACATCTCAAGTTTGGATTACTCATGATAATGTAGTATGTTCATGTTGTGGATGAGGTCCCACATTTGTGGCCTCACTTGGCTTGGGCCAGGATAAAATTCCCATGTTATTGAAAAAGAAAAAGTATAAATAAATTCCAAATCCTAAAATCTTTATAGTCTAGACTTTGAACTTTATTTTTAAACAACAAATAAAAAATGAAGTATAGATGAATTCTAAGCCTAAGCTTTAAATAATTTGAATTTTAGATTACATTTCTAGAATGCACATAATTTTTTTAAATTATAATTATATATTGAAACAATGAAAGGTCAAGAGATTTGAGACACCAAGCTATTATGATAAAATTGGTAGGAGAAATTTCATCAAAGGCACATAATGAATTTATTGTAAACGTGGAAAATTTGAAAGAGAGTGATATCATAGTTCAAGTTGAGGGTCCATCCACTCATTAGTGATTATTAGATATTGGTATTTTGGAACCATATTGGGAGGACTAATTTATAGAGGGAAGTACATTCTCCACAATTCCTTGTGACATAATGGAGGCATATTTTAACTTTACAGGATCATATTAGGCTCCATTGAGAAGGAGAGCAATTAATCATGGATTGATGTAGATACTCAACCAATATTTTATCCTTGAAAGTGATCATTTTTGTGATGAAAACATACCTTCCCATTGATCCTTTGACAAATGATATTTTTGAGGCCATCAAAGATGGGATTTTTCTATGTAAATTAATTAATTTGTTTGCCCTTGGTAGTATTGATGATTCTTATAAGAGAACTGTCAATCCCCAACAGAGGAACATGAATCATACACTTTGTTTCAATTATGGAAAAACAATTAGATCTATGATTTGAAAAGGTTTTAATAAAATAGATGAGTTTCCGTATTCAAAAGGTAGGTTACAAGAGAAATATTAGAAATTGTAAGGAAGCTAAGGTAGCGGAACAAATTCCTACACTAATCTTGAGAGGAGAATAATGCAAAACTTTACAGATCTTTAACAGTTACAAAAAATTAAATAGAAATAAACACAAATATCATGCATACCACAACATAGTGATTTACATGGGGAAAAAAATTTCGAGAGAAAAACCCCATACTCCAAAATCCACCCAATATATTATTCATAAATCACAAAGATTGCAATATACTTGCAGAGAAAGCTTCTCACAAGAGTATCACCACTAGAGATCAAGAGATACCATGACCACTATTAGACTCTCAGAATACATAACCGTCTCTATCGTAGCCATAATACAACACCCTCATAAAATAAGGTTACATTCTAGGGCAAGATAGGCCAAAAAAATCCACCATTAGATCTAAAACCTAATAATGAATGGTCCAAATTTACAATATATCATTATTTAATGTATCTCATCCATTTTAGGAGTTTCTTGAAAAAATTAACACACTCACATTTCACTTTGTGCTACCATTGTATACACCTATCGATGTAACTAGGAAATATATATAAATACATATACATCCTATCAACAATAAACTGTATATAATTGCAAGGTTGAGACACATTTTCCCAAAAAATATCCCACTTGTCACACACCTTGCAAGAGAAACATGAGGGTGTAAACATTGTCTCTTTAATTTCTAGGGGCCGAAAGGCCCAGTCTCTTAACACCATTTGAACTTCTCTGTGCTCACAATCTTAGTTAAATAATCAACAACATTCATTAAATTCTCTACCTTAACCAACTTCAGCCTACCATCTTCGACCGTATCTCTAACAAAATGATAATGTACATCAATGTGCTTGGTCCTGGCATGAAATTTTGGGTTCTTAGATAGACATATCACACTTCGATTGTTGCAATAAATTGTCACTACACCTTATTTTATTCCAATACTTGAACATAGTCTCTTAAGCCAAATGGCTTATTTACAAGCATGAGTAGCTACCATATACTTTGCTTCAATAGTGGACAAAGCAACCACAACCCATCTCTTACTCATCCAACTAATTACACCACCAAATAAAGTAAACACATAAGCACTGGTAGATTTTTTTCTATCAACATCACTTGCCCAGTCTAAATCCACATAACTAAATATCAAGGGAAATCTTGTCTTCAATCATATTACTATGATAACATAAGGAATAATATGAGGTACCCTACAAATATCTGAAGACTCTTTTAACTACATCCCAATGAACTCTAATAGGATTAGACATATATCTGGAAATAATCCCACTTCTTGGGAAATTTTTGGTCTAGTACAAACCATAACATACATCAAACTTCCAACTGCACTCTGGTAAGGTACTCTGCTCATGTTTTCCATATCTGATGGAGATGTTGGACAATCTAAAATAGATAACTTTGTTCCAATAGAAACAGGAACACACAATGGTCCACAATCTTGCATATCAAACCTCTATAAAATTGAATCGACATACTTACTTTGGCCAAGCCATAGCTTTCTATTCACTCCATCTCTTTTAATTTCCATCCCAAGAATGTGTTTTGCTATACCAAGATCTTTCATTTCAAATTTAGCAACAAGTTGAGATTTTGGTTCTGAAATAATACCTTTCCCTCTACCAATAAATAACATGTCATCAACATATAATGCAATAAAAAAAAAATGATCACCATCAACTTTATAATAAACACAATGATCTTATTTAGAACACTCAAATCCAAATCTCAACACATATGTATCGAATTTCTTGTACCACATCCTAGGACTCTGTTTTAGGCCATACAAATATTTCTTCAATTTGCAAACCAATTACTTTTACCTTTCACCATGTAATGCTTTGGTTGTGTCATATAAATATCCTCCTCCAAATCACCATGAAGGAAAGTAGTTTTCACATCCATTTGCTCAACCTCTAAAATCATAAGTAGCAACAATAGAAAGAAAAAAATCTAATGGATGTAATTTTTGCAACAAGAGAAAATATCTCACCACAACACCCTCAACTTGAGAGTAACCCTTCACAACCAGCCTTGCTGTGTACTTCTCAATACCTCCATCTAAACCAATCTTTTTCTTGAACACCCATTTTCAACCAGTAGGTTTTCCTCCTTCAGGAAATGGTACAAGATCCCATATATCATTCTTTTTCAAAGATGTAATTTCTTCATCCATAGCAATATTATAGGATTTTGCATCATTCATACCTAGTGCCTCTTCTATAGATCTAGGTTCATCCATGCTATTATTCAAAGCAAAAATACATCTCCAATCATCAAGTGAATACCTTTTAGGTGGTTTTCTATGCCTTGTATACCTATAAACAAGCCAAGTTGGAGGTTCTTCCTCCTCTTTTAAAGATCCAAAGCTAGATGAGCTCTCCTTAGCTTCTTGTCTATCCTTGGGCCTCAATTCAAATTTCTCAGGTGTAGAAGGAAATTGAATCACATATTCCTATTTACTGTATTTTGGCTACAATGTAATAGAAGAAGGCTTAGTTTCTCTAAAAATAACACTTCTACTATGTATTACCTTTTGTGCAATAGGATCCCAAAGCTTTTATCCTTTCACACCATAACTATATCCAATGAAGATACATTTCACAACCTTGTTCTCCAACTTTGTTCGGTTCTCCTTTGGCACATGTGCATATGCCTCACAACCAAAAACTCTAAGATGTCTTAATGAAGGCTTGTAGTTTCTAACCATGCCTTTATAGGCATCTTATCAACAAGAGTTGATGTAGGAGGCCTGTTAATAAGGTAACAAGAAGTGGCAATGAATTCAACCCAAAACCTTTGTTCTAGGCCAACACCACTAAAAATACTCCTGGCCTTCTCCATCAGTGTCTTGTTCATTCTCTCTGTAACTCCATTATGTTGTGGAGAATACAGAGTTGTATTTTGTAAATGAATACCAAAATATTTACAGAATCTACCAAAATCATTAGAGAAAATTTACCACCATTATCTATCCTTAAACATTTTATTTTCTTTCAAGTCTCCAACACAACCATTGCTTTAAATTTTTTAAATCAACTGAAAACTTTAGATTTACTCTTTAGAAAATATACCCATGTCCTTCTACTATAATCATCAATAAATGAAACATAATATGTGAACTTACCAATCAAAGGAACATCTACAGGACCAAACACATTAGAATGAATAAGATCCAATACACCACAAGCTTTATGAGAACTCAAATAAAAATAAACACCGTTTTGTTCTCCATAATTGCAATGCTCATAGAAATTGAATTCAAGATTACAATCAAACAAACCTTCAACAAGGTTTTTATTTTTGAAGGTCCTTAGACCCTTTTCTCCAATATGGCCAAGTCTCTAGTGCCATAACATATTTTTTTGTGTAGGTAACTTTGACTCAGAAGAAAGATCACCCTTGGCTATCCAAAATCCATGACCATCTACTGAAGGTGAAACCCTCACTTCTTCCACTAACTTTCTTTTCATAGAAATACTATTGCATTCAACAGTGCATGCATCAAGCTTATACAATGTGCCATATCTGACACCTCTAGCAATCACCATAGCACCTCTAACCATCTTGCATCCTGCATCAAAAATTAATACCTACACACTCACATCTGTTAGTTTGCTCAAAGATAACAAATTTCATGCTAATGTAGGAATATGCAACACACCATTAATCCTTTTTATTCTACCATCAGGAAACCTGATTTTAACTTACCATGACCAACAATGTCTAAATGAGAATCATCACCCAAGTACACCTTACCTCCATCAAATTCTTCATATTTAGAAAACCAATCATCATTAAAGGTCATATGGAAGGATGCACTTGATTCAATTAGCCATGCATCATTACCTGCACGAGTTTCCAAAGCTGTAATGAATGTGTCACCATCTTCCTTCTCAGACTCAAAATCAAAATCAAATTTCTTCTTTTTCATATTCTTTTCTTCTTTGCATTCCTTAGGAACATCTCCAGGCTTACCCTAGTTCCAACAAATAACTTTGGACTTTCCAGGAGATTTAGATCTCCCCTTGGACTTGGATTTTTCATGCTTCTCATTCTTCTTTCCTTTTTCCTTAGGTCTTCCACAAAAATTTAGGGCCTCCTTGGCAGTGATGGATACCTTCCTCCTCATCTCTTCAGAAAGAAAAGAACCTACCACATCTCCAGTCTTCAATATAACAGAAGTACTCCCAATAGCCATAACAAGATATTCCCATGAATTAGACAAAGAATAAAGCAAGATCTAACATTTCTCCTCCTCATCCATTTTGAGACCGACTAATGCCAATCGATCCGCCAACATATTGAATGCTTCTAGGTGGTATGTGATTCATCCACCCTCTTCTATTATCAAGGAATACAACTTCCTCAAGAAAATATTTCTCACTAAAGATTTGGCCTGATAAATCTCACCAAGCTTCTTCCGTAGTTTCTATGTAGAGGTCTCTTCATGGACATTAATTAAAATAGAGTCTGCCAAGCACAATCTGATTAGACCCTTGACTTTACGGTCCATAACATCATATTGAGAAACTTGAGTAGGATCTATAGGCCTTGAAACATTCTCATCAACAACATCCCACAGATCTCGATCTATCAATAGATCCTCCATATTTAGCTTCCACATGTCAAAATTATTTCTAGGAAATTTCTCCACCTCTATTCTCCCTAATGAAATTTCCATCTGAATTTTTTTGCAACAAGATCACAAAGTGTATTCTACACAAGCTCCCACTCAAATCTAGATTAGTTCAGAAAGCCAAGCAACCCACAACTGAAACCAAAGGTGATCAAGCTCTATACCAGTTGTAAGGAAACTAAGGTAGCATAACAACTTCCTACACTAATCTTGAGAGGAGAATAATGCAAAACTTTACAAATCTTTAATAGTTATAGAAAATAAAACATAAATAAACACAAATATCGTGCATACCACGAAAAAATGATTTCCGTGGGGAAAACCCTTTTGAGAGAAAAAACTCTACACTCCAAAATCCACCCAATATATTATTCATACATCACAAATATTACAATATACTTGCAGAGCAAGCTTGTCACAGAAGTATCACCACTAGAGATCAAGAGACAACATGACCACTATCAGACTCTCAAAATACATCACCATCTTTGGTACAACTGTAATACAATACCCTCATAAAATAGAGTTACATTCTAGGGCAAGACAAGCCAATAAAATATCCACCATTAGATCTAAAACATAATAATGAATGGTCCAAAATTACAATATATCATTATTTATATGTCGGCGATTTTAGGAGTTTCTTGAAAAAGTTAACACACTCACATTTCGCTCTATGCTACCATTGTATACACCTATCGGTGTAGCTAGGATATATATATATATATATATATATATATATATATATATATATACATCCTATCAACAATAAATCGTATATAATTGCAAGGTTGAGACACATTTTCCCAACAATAAACTCTCTTTAGATGTAAAGAATGGAGAAATTTATTATTTTCTATTAAATTTTATTGCACCGGATTAAACTAACCCCATTACCTTGATGGTAAAGACCCAATGCAAAGAGAAAAAATGATTTTATCCTAGGAAAAAATGAGTTGTAAACAATTCTTATCTCTATAAGATATTATGGAAGGGTCTCCAATATTATATTGTATTTGTTGATCACCTTTTTTGTGAAAGGATTTTTAGCTAATTAAAATAATATATATCCTTTGAGATGATGACTAATGATGTGTATGTTTCTAGATAAGAAATAACTTTCCACTTATGGATTAACAATCTTGGTATCGACACATATGTGAATAATTGTTTTGAGGAAATTTGAAATGGATGGGTCCTCTTTGGAAGTACTTGAAAAAGTGGTCCCTAGTATTGTAAATTGGAAACAAGAAAATAATCATCCCATAAAGATGTCATCTAGGAAATTGGAAAGTTGCAACCAAGAAATCAAGAGAAGGAAATAGCTAAAGTTTTGATTATTAATCTTGTAGGAAATGATATTATGGAAGGAAATAAAAAATTAATTCTTGTATATGTATCATAGGTGATCCAATATGAAATGCTTTATATTTTTAAGAATCTTAGGTTGTAAAAAAATGTGGGAATCCATTAATCATGTTTAATTTTCCAATGCTCATTTCATTAGCAACACATTCCCTTTTCCTTTGAATTCATGACCTTGAGAAGTTTAGCAACATTTGGGATAAACTTGGTCATTAGTAAGTCTCCATCACATTCATTTGATAGATTTGATGGAATGCTAGAATTTGTTGAGGGTTGTTAAGGAACATTGTTAAAATGATGGAACTATGAGGTAGAACTATAGTTAGGGTTTATAAATATGCATAGGAGGTTGAGAAGTCCATTGTAAACACTTAAAAATGTCTTGATGGATCACATTGGCTAACTAACATAATTTCATCCTCAAACCCATCCTCTTTTTGGTTAATTGATTAATTTAGCTTAGCTATTTAATTACTTCCATCATTTGCATCCATTAACCTCATTAATTCAATCAAGTTAATTCACCCCTTTTCATGCTAATATTTCATCTAATAAAATAAAATAAATCAACATACTTAATTTAATTTCATAAGTCTTCTAATTTAATTAATAACCCCAAGTTATTTAATTAAATGTCATCTCACCCTTTTCCATTTCATTAAATCATTAAATTTAATGAAAATCACTTTATTCCTCCAAAATCCCTTAATTGTGTGATTAAAATTTGTTTAATTAAACAATTAATCTAACTTTCCTCTAAAGAGGAATATTCCTTCCTTATCCTCTTTTTGCACAATTAATAATTTCTTTTAATTTGCAAAGTGCCTCTTTCCTCACCCATAGGAATATTCCAAAAGAATATTCTTAGTCCTCCATCACTTGAAAAAGGGATATTTTCACTTGCCTTCTAGTGCAAGTTACCTTGTGACTTGAATTGCAAGTTACCTTGTAACTTGAATTGCAAGTTATCTTTTAACCTTTTGAACAAGTCACCTTCTGACCTGTGTGTGCAAGTCAAAAGTGTGTTTGTTTGAAGCAAATGTCAACCCTTGATTAAATCCCATCATGCATTCTCATCCGTTTATGAGAATCCATGATCTGTGCCTCTCCTTCGTTTCATCATGGACCGTTGATTAATATTTTCAATCTCAACCCTCCATTTCTCATTTGTTCTCCCATAAATAGAATCCTATTTGGAGACAAATGGATCCATCTTTTTCAGAGAAAACTTATGTTGTTGAATCTCATCCATCTTTCAATTGAAAACTTATGTTGTTGATTTAACTTGCATCCACACTCATAATTTACTCATTTTTAACTCGTTAGTTCATTTTAGTTGCATAAATAGCTTAGAGAATCCATTAATGGCTTCCATGCATCCATCCTAGTTTATACATGAATTAGGGTTTTCATCTTTTAGTATAAATTTAGCTTAGATTAGCTTAGAAATAACATGAGTAGATCATTTGTAGTATAATATCATGTTTAGTTAGCTTGCATCATGTCTATTTTAGCATAAATCATGTTTTAATCCATTTTATCACAAGGTTTCATCGATTCTCTTCCATAGATTCAACTAAAATAGGATCACTAATCATGAGATTGGGAAAGGGTCATCATTTCATATCAATACAACACCAATTCCAAAATAGGATAAGTTTCAGATGGGCTAGATTAGGAATTTAACTATTTTTATGTAGTTTGTAGCTTTTATTTTCAATTAAATACTTATTTAGATTTCCATTTCAAATGATATTGTTTGTAGATGCAAGTATGTTTGGCTCAATTATACTTCAATTCATCATGGATCAAGTGTGATCGACCCTCACTGACAATCCTCGTCTCACATTCTAGTGCTAGAAGTAGGGAAAATAGTTAACAAATTTTTAGCTCGAATTCTATTTATTTGATGTTTTATAGGTTGCAATGACACTCAAATTACAAACAATGATACCTTCTATAGAGAATCACCATATAGTGACGCCCACCCAATTTGAAACAATGACGCCTATTTTATGCACTGATGTCAATTTAGCTCTAGTGACACCAAATTAATCTAGAAGTATCAAAGAATTTAAATGAAGACGCCCGTCTTCACCAAAGTGATGCTTTCAAATTTCAAAACACGATGCTATCATTAGTAGTGATGCCATGCCAAATACTGATGGTATTGTGCTCACTATACCTACTTCAGAGTGACGCCCATTTTCACTAGAGTGATGCCCAAACTTCAAATTGCGACACTATCATGTTCAACGACGCCTAACTCTGGTAAGAAACTTTTGATTGTTTTTCTAACATGTGCCTTAATTTCCTTGATTTATCTCATTACTAATGCGCATCTAACTGTGTTCTAGTTGGTAGAATAGCAGGATTTTGCAGGTTGAAAGACATGGAGCTGAAATGAAGAAATCCTCTTCCATCTTAAATTCTACAATTGTAAAGAGCATTTAAATGCTTTGGGGCAATTATAACCTAACTTTCATGCTTTTTACCTTCTGCTTTAGGACCTCACTAGATTTCATTTTGGTCTAAAAATAAATGCTCAAATGGAATGAAAATTGAACCTTCATATTATCATCTTACTTTGGGGTTAAAACTAAACAAGCAACTTCACACTTGGTTTTGGTGTTATAAAAAGAACTCATCATTGCTTTGAGGATTAAAATAAGCTTGTGTTTGATTTTTCTTCTAGTATTCTTTGCAACTTGTGTCATTTAGATGTGTATGCACTTATCTCATGCTTAATGGCGGTCTTGAGAATCAAAAGCATTTTGGTGACATTAGTTGTCTAAAAGGTTACCTACACATTTCAATTTGGAGCTAAAATTGAACAATCATGTGAGTGTGAAGGAAATGCATTGTGTGTGCTCCCCCCTAAATTCTTTATGCAACTTAGGCGGTCGAACTACAAATGTACTTCTTCGCTATTATTGATATTTAGAGGTCCTACCTTTTTGGGAAAAAGTAATCACCCCAAGGGAACAACCCAAGTAGTAATGAGCTAAATCCAAGCTCTTCCAAACTGCAATATAAATGTGTGGTTATAATGAAAATTGTGATCAATGGGAAGTGGTATATGATAGCTCTCCCCCAAAGTCTTGATGATGCATAAAGCCCTTGTTCTAAGGGTTGGGAGACCTCTCACAAGGATTTTATCATTACACGACCTAAACTAGAAGCTCTTATTACGAACCTTTGTTTAGAAATCCAAAAATCCTTAATACTTGTTGGTGCAAGAACAATCATTCTGAAGCCATCCCACATTCTTACTATTCAATTTTAGAAACATAGAAAATCCTTTTGATCTTTGGATTTTAAGGATTTTGAGATTTGGTGGTCCCACGAAGTGTGTGTCATGGAGGGGAGCCAATGTCACCAAATCTCTAATTGTTCGCATTGTTTAGTGTTTGGAGAAATCCAAGTGGGAATTCAAAAAAGTATAGCCATTTCAAACCTAGGATTGTATGTGATTGTGAGTCAGTTTGATACATTGCTTGGTATCAAAATGTTCCAAAAAAAACAAACATTCACTATCTTCAAAATTTCAAACACTTTGGTAAATATGGGTGCCTCTTGATTTAGCCTTGATATTGTTGCTTGTCCAAAGGGTTTCTATCCTTAGTGACTTCTAAATATCTTGACTCAATCATAATCCATATTTCTCGAAGACAACATAGGAAATTGTGGCTCTAATATCATGATTTTCATGAAATGGACATTGTGAAAGTTATGATGTTTTTGACATAAATATTTAGTTTGGAAACTTAATCAAGAAGAGTGTTTGAAAAATCAATTCACTTAATCAAGATAAACTTGATACAAATTGAACCCCACATGACCATTTGGAGACCAGACGCTCCCATTTTACAACCTGACCTTACAAGAACTATCATTCAACTAAAATTTGAATACATTGAGGGAGAACAAACATATATTATCAACAGTTTGAGAAGATTCACTTTTGAAACCAAGGAAACATCCAATCAGTGGAGAATTGTTGCAACTATCTTGGAAAAAGAAGAACAAAGAGCAGATATTTTGGCTAGAAGGCCCATATTACCACCTCCTACGTGATAATTATTATCTTCTTCTTCTTTAATGATTTCACGCAAAATTAAGATCCCCAAAACAAGATCTATAGGTCATCATTCTAAGCTCAAACATCTTAAACCAAAATATTTCAAGAAACACCTTTTAGCAATTCACAAGAATAGAAATGAGCTAGTAGAAATTTTTTATAGACACACTTCAAGGTATAGTCTAGAATTATATGCATTCTTTTGGAGTCAAAAACCCTAGTTTTTTTCATGATACTGAGCTTCTCTCATACAATCAAAGTCCATGAGGTAAAAACTGCATCTCTTCATCACAAACATAGATATCGTAACTCAAAGCTTGGTAGGAAGTGGGCTGTAATTATTTACCACAATCATTACCATTTGTTAAGAAACTACTATGCTCAAGCTAGGAGGAGGAGAATAGGTTTAAACATCCCCATTTATCCTCTCATCTAAGTTAATATTAGGTCTTTAGATTTGAACATTTTTAGAGGTCTAGCATCATTCTCACTACCATGGTCTTGGAAAATATAGGTTCATTCTAAGTCAACATTGGGTCAAACATTTTATCCATCCCTTCATCAAAATTTCATGCGTCACCTCACCTATCTTTGCAAAACTTTCGAACACACCAAAATATTTTAGCATAAGCATGAAATCAAACCAACCCCTAAATTTATGAAGATGTATGTGAAATGTATGCTTTTCCATGCACCTAGTTAAGTTAGTTATCATCCTTGAACTAGTTTATCTTGAAGGTCACGAGTCTACCCTAAAAGTTCTCAAGTTCATCAACATCCCAACATCCCAACATCAAAACATCAAACCCAAAGTCAAAAGTGTTGTCCCAAAATGATTGCAAAGATCACTTTCCATATCACCATCCTTTTCATTCCCCATTATCATCATTGCTCCAAAAATACTTAGAGCATCCTTTTTACCTAGATTTGAGTCCACTAGAGAGTTCAAACATTATAAATCTCAACACAAATCTCCCACTAGTGACCCAAAATTTATGGTAAAAATGAGATCAGGATACAAGAGAATCATGGAGGAAACCAAAGTCACATTTACCTCAAGTGATCCAAATCCTCTAGAATTTGACCCAAGAAGCCAAGTCACACCATCACAAAAACCATCATCTCCAACAGGACCATATGAGATTGAAGACGCCACAAACAATCCCTTTGATCTCACTAAGGATGAAATCATGGAACATTAAGCCTTTGAAAACATAGCTCCCATTTATCCATCATTTATGACACAATATTTAGCATAAGGCTTCACCACTCCACCATCAAGGATAAATCAAACACCTACTCCTAGTCTTGCATCTAGCCTTGCTAAGGACTTTGGTCTGACTCTTCCATTTGAAAGCAGTACACTTGTGGGTACTCTTGATACCAATCCTCCACCTACAACAACCACTTGGACACCTACCTTTGGTGCTCCTCCCAAACCTAAAAATTCAAAACAACTACATAAACCTCTTGACCTTCATTACTCCATCATAACCTCCACCTATCGGGGACATCCATATTCATCTAAATCCATGAGTACCACAAGTATTCCCACCATCATGCAAAGAATTATAGACCAAGTATCTCAAGGTATTACACAAAGGCATATCCATACTGTATCGTGAAGTCAACCCTCAATGAAAATAGGGACATATTTATCCAATCCTTCCATGGGTTCATTGGGTTCATCCATACCATTGTCATCATAGGACACATCCAATTCATCTACCATCGATCCAAATGAAACCAACACCTTGGGTATGAACCCTATCAACTAAGTACCTTGATCACATCTCAAGCATAAGGAAATCCCCCAAACATCGATCAAGGGAATTGTTTCAATCAATGGACTCAAGGTCCTAGTATTTCAGCACCCTTGAAAAATATAATGACAACATCCACATCCTTCCCCATTGTCCCCTTCACCATCGAAAACCAAATAGGATCTCAAACCTACATTCCTCCATCTCAATACACCATATTTCAAGGAATGTTGAATCAAGGAAACTCCCAACCTCTCATTACCAAATCACAACCAATCCAAAACATCAACACCCACAATCCATCACAGATGTCCCAACAATCAACCAGACCTATATTGCAAAATCATACCTTAGCCTTACAACAAGCACAACAAGCTTATCAACAAGCCATCTAACAACAAAAACAACTAGAAGCCTTAGCCGCACAACAACAACAACAACAATAACAAGCAACCTTATCCACACAATGACAACAACAACAACAAGCTTATCAAGCATCCTTAGCAGAACAAAAACAATAGAAAGCTTATCAAGCATCCTTAGTAGCACAACAACATTAGGCCCAACAACAAGCCATTGCGACACAACAACAACATTAGGCCCACCAAAAATCCATCACGACACAAAAACAACATCAGGCCCAACAACAAGCCATCGTGGCACAACAACAATAGCAAGCCCAACAACAAGTCCTTGTGGTGCAACAACAACAACAAGCCTTACTAGCTCAATAGTATGCCCAATATCAACAACAACAAAAAAGTTCCTACTATAACCCTCAATAGAACATCGTGAATCCAAACACACTAGGAACATACACATCAACACCTCAATCACCTTCACATAATATCACTCCACCATACACCCCATACAACACACCGTCATATCAATATCCCATAAATAACTCATCCTTCATCCCATTGTATGTTCCTTCACCAAATCTGCAAGATGATCTAGCTTCACAACTCAAGGCACTATCCCAAGAAATGTAGGACCTTCGGATGGGCAAGAAAAAGAAGCCCCATATGCAGAACCTATGTCCTTACCCCTTTGATCACAACATTGCAATGGTACCATTCCCTCTCAAATTTGAGATCCCCAAATTTGATAAATACAAAGGGAGAGGAAGTCTTATAAACCATATCAAAGAATTCAATTTCATGTGTATGGAGGTAGCTTATAATGATTCATATCTAATGTTTCTATTCCCATGAAATTTAACAGGTCCTTCTATGGATTGGTTTTCTCATCTATCTCCTAGCATTAAATTTTTTCAAGAAATCATTGATCAATTCATCGACCACTTCTCCTTTAATCTCGACATGGACATGAGCTTAGAAGAGTTTTATACTCTCAAACAAGCCAAAGGAGAAACTTTCGCCACTTTCTTATAACGATGGAAACAAAAAGCTAGTAAGAGCAAGTGGACCCTTCTTGATGAACAAAAAGTGGGAATCATAATAGCCAATATGGATCCCGATCTTTCATTCCACTTGAAAATGTAGTGCATCAAATCTTATGACGAACTTGTCCCTCGAGCCCTTAAAATTAAATGAGCTCTAATCTCACAGGGAAATAATCAAGCTTATAACCGCCCGTCAACTAGTTCAAATGACAAACCTCGTGTCTGGGATTTAAAAAAAATGTTAAAAATGATGGTGTGGTAGATGCTAAAGTAGTCCTAAGTGCTCCTAAACCTAACAACAATGATGTTGCTAACATTCAACCAACTATGAAGCAAACAATACCCCCTCAAAACAATCAAATCAACAACACCAAGATGCAAAAAAGGTGAACTACCAATAGGAACAACTATCCCAAGCACAAGTACACAGTTATTTGAACCCATCAAAACCATTATGAAAATTTTGGTAGAATCAAATATGATAACCTTGCCCAACTTTGAAAATTACCAAGAACCACAAGAGAAACCATCCTGGTACAAGGAAAAATGATCTCTGTGACTTTCATAAAATTAAAGGACACAAAACCACAAATTGCATGAAACTTAAGAACATCTTCCAAGATCTCATAGAGAATGACACAATCTTTGTTGAAGTACCAGTTGGGAATCAGGATCTCAAGATATACAAGAACCCTATGTCGAATCATAACAAAGGGAACAACAATGAGAAAGCTAAGGATTATAAAAATGTGTAGCATAGCTATTCAAATATGGTTGCATCCTGTGATAGTGTCATTATAGTTGTCACCATCAAAGGACCTAGTGTCGAGTGTGGAGTCACCACACAACATGGAAAGGTCACTATTTAAGGAGTCCCACCCTAGTCTAGGGCACAACCCACTTTGCCAACATCAAATCCAAACAAGTACAATCTCCTGGACCAGCTTTAAAATACCCCCACACATACATAAATCAGAGAGAAAGCCTTATCCGAGTCATCTATCCTTGAAGATATTTATATAGACCAGTTTTAGGCTATGGTAGGACACATTACCGATAATCTTCTTACCTTTTCTGAGCAAGACCTACCATCACAACCATCTCATAATCGTTCTTTACACCTCAAGGTCTACATTCATAAGAATAAGAGCAAAACATTCTTAGTAGATGGAGGTGTTGGTCTGAATATTTGTACCCTTAAGTTGATCAAAGACCTGAGCTACTCAGAAGATACCATGGAGAAAACAAAGAGTACCACCATCAGGGCATATGATGACCAAGAGAAGGTATCACAGGGCATCATTGCATTACCCATTCAAGTGGGACCTGTCATTGTAGAAACTACTTGCCAAGTGCTAGATCTTGATCTTTCGTACAACATCTTGCTTGGCCAACCCTAGATCCATGCCTTAAAATATATTGCATCAAACTACCATCAATGTGTCAATTTTCCTTTCGAAGGCAAAGAAGCTACCATCTATGGAGATCCTAATCCTTTTTACTACTGCAAAAATCTTGAGGCTAGGTTCTATAAGATCCCCCAAGTGCCTAAGAATGATGAAGGTCCTACGTCCATACCTACCTCATTTGTTGATCTCTTATCTCTTGCATCTACCTCCACAAAAAATGCACCCATTATGCAGAACATCCCTGACATCAAAGTAGTAATCCAAGATGATGGTTGTGGAAATTATAAACTACTAAAGAATACCTTTGTCTTAGGAGAATTACCTCTTTCTCCTCAATCTCATGGGAAACCTACATCTAGCACTAAAGAGCCCGAAACAATCAAGATGGCAGCTACTACCTTCACCAAATGGGGGGATCTGAATCAAGAAGATGTCAATGAGGAGGATATCTCTAAAATCCTCTATCAAGATGAACAAACTATCCCTGTTCTTCCTATGGAAGATGATAATAAAGGATTGTAGATCATGAAGGAATGGGTTATAACAAAAATGAGAAACTAGGACAAAATGATAATGGCTTGCTAGAACCTATCGTTCCTAAGAAACTATTAAGGAATCTTAGTTTAGGTTATACTACTAGCAAGGTTACCTTTATTGGTAAAGGTACTGCGTTAAAATAGCTGAGGCTTCCTCTTGGTTACCTACACCATGAGACACAAACTTATATGACTTCCCCCTTGACATGGGCGACCTATTTGACAACAACTCCCTCTTCGTGATATCCATTACAACGTTTGATCCAAGAAAAAAACCCACTGACCTACACTTGGTATACTCACAACTTATTGACATGGACCAAAAAGGACCACCAATTATTGATTTATTCAAAAATGATGAAGTGATCTCAAAATTCATGGGACTCCATGATAACCTATCCTGGGCAGATCACAAAGTATTTTTTAACATAGAGCTAAACATAGGGGCATACTATGGAGAGACGATTGAATCCTTTAGTCGCAAAATTAATGAAATGCAACTAACATGTAAATCCTTGAGTGAAAACCATACTGTGGCACTCTCTGATCCTAAAACAGTAAAAGTAAAGGATGTATTCGAGGGTGAAAACCTCTCTGAGGTGCCCAAGGATGAGGGATTCAATATCCCCCTTAGTGCAATGCATTCTGAAAAGTCAGCAGTGCTAGCAGAAAAGGCTACCCCAGTCAATCTAGGAACAAAAGAAGCACCCCATATCACTTTCTATGTCGAATCCCTGTTGGATGAAGAACAAAAGAACTTGGCAGCATTCTTGAAAGAATGGAGAGCTAACTTTGCATGGTCATACACAAATATGCCCGACCTTGATCCTGAAGTATTTGTACATCATTTAGTGGTATATCTCGAAGCCATGCTAGTCAAGAAAAAGTTAAGAAATATGCACCCTCATATAGCACTCTTGGTGAAACTAGAGTTACAAAAACTTCTAGACATCGGTTTCATTTGACCAATAGATTATCTTGAGTGGGTTTCAAACCTAGTACCAGTCTCGAAACCCACTAGGGGCATCTAAATCTGCACTAATTTCAAAGACTTAAACTTAGCATTCCCAAAGGATGATTTTCCTCTTCCCAACATTGACCTCATTGTGGAATTAATAGATGGGTATGAAATTCTATCACTCATGGATTATTTTTTAGGCTACAATCAAATCATGATCACCAAGGAGGATCAACATAAAACTGCATTCACTTGTCCATGGGGAACATATTGCTAGAACGTAATGCCATTCAGGTTAAAGAATGCAGGAGAAACATATAAAAGAGAAATGACCCTTATCTTCCATGACATGATCCACAAAACAATTGAAGATTATGTGGATGATATTTTAGAAAAATCAAAGAAAAGAAGCGAGCACAAAGTAGTCTTAGGACCCATCTTTGACAGGCTTGAAGAATACAAGGTACGACTGAATCCAAAAAAATGTGTCTTTGGGGTTACACTAGGGAAACTTCTTAGCTTCATTGTCTCCCAAAGAGGGATAAAAATTGACCCAACAAAGTTAGAAGCAATCCTTGACATGGAACCACCGCAAAAATTGAAACAAATGAGAGGATTACAAGGAATATTGCAGTCGATCAAAAGGTTCATAGTGCAACTATCAGATAAGATCCATCCCTTTTCACATCTCCTCCATAAAGGGATAACTTACAAATGGTATGACAAGTGTGATAAAGCTTTCCAAAAAATCAAATATTATCTACTAACACCTCCAGTTCTCATGCCGCCAATACCAAACAAGCCATTGATCCTATATATCTCAGCAACATCAACAACACTATGAGCTCTTTTGGCACAACATGAAGACAATAAAAAGGAAAGAGCTATCTAGTATATTAGAAAAACCTTGGTGGGCTATGAAATGAACTATTCACCTATTAAGAAAGCATGCCTAGCAGTAGTTTTTGCTTCACAAAAGTTTAGACTTACATGTTGTCACATCAAATCAATCTCATTGCAAATATAGACCCATTAAAATACTTGTTATCTAAGGCAACTCTCACAGGGCGAATGGCCAAATGGGTGATGATCTTAACTGAATTTGACATAGAGTATGTGGAGTGCAAGGCAATGAAAGGAAAAGTGATTGCAAATCAACTAGTAGAAGCACCCATCTATGCAAAAAATCCTTTTATATCTGAGTTTCCCGATGAATTAGTATTCCATATCAACCTCACAGATCAATGAAAAATGTACTTTTATGGATCGTTCACCCAAAATAGATCTGGAGTAGGCATTCTTTTCATCACCCCTCAAGGTGATTGTATTCCAAAGTCATATAGGCTATCATTTCCATGCACTAAAAACATTGCTAATTATAAATCCCTAATCATAGGTTTAAGGATAGCAACTCAGTGGAAGATTCAAGAAATAAAAGTCCATGGAGACTCACAACTGGTCATCAACGAAGTCAATGATGACTATCAAACTAAAGATGACAAGATCACCCCTTATAAGATGGTAGAGAATCTCAAAGATCTCTTTATAGACATAAATTTTGAGTAGATTCCTCGCATGAACAACAGAGCAGAAGATGAAATGACAATCGTTGGATCACTATTGGACATGTTGAACAATGTCCTCCAATGTGAATTATTGGTAGAATAACTTCTCATACCAACTTTTGAAATCCCTGAATCTAAATTCACATGTGTCATTATTGGTCCTGGATCCCCTTGGTATCATGACATCTTTACCTACCTAAGTAGAGGAAACCTCCCATATGATATCACCTCAAAATTTAAAAGGACCTTTGTCAAAAAGGCATCCTGATTTATGATCCTAGGTGATACCGTCGAAGCATCAAAGGAACATTACTATGATGCCTTAACCAAGAGGAAGCCTTAACTGCTTTACTAGAAGTACACAATGGCATATGTGGCTCCCATTCTGGTGGTATGACATTAGCTAAGAAACTGTTGAGGATAGGGTACTATTGGCCAACCATGGAGAAGGAAGCTCATTAGTATGTGCAGAAGTATGTCTAATGTCAGTGGCATGGAGATTTGATTCATGCACTAGCTTAGGAATTGCAACCCATAATCACACCTTGGCCTTTTTCCCAATGGGTACTTGACCTCATAGGAAAAATCACCCTAACGCCATCTAATGGCCATAAGTTTATCATAACTGCCATTGAGTAATTCACTAAGTGGGTAGAAGCCATTCCTATGAACTACATAATGGGGAATAAAATTGCTAAGTTTATCCTAAATTACCTCATCTGCCATTATGGTGTCCCACAAACCCTCATCTCAAACAATGGGACACCATTTAAGAATCGGGATGTGAAAGAGTTGTTCCAAAAATTCAACATCCAATACTGATTCTATACCCCATATTATCCCTAAGGAAATGGAAAAAGTGAAGGCTACAAACAAAACCATCCTAAAAATCTTGAAGAAAACAGTCAACAAAGCTGGATGTGACTGGCATCTACAGTTAAATCTCACTCTCTAGGCCTATCGAACCAGTATCCACACACCAATAGGTGCAACCTATTTCTCCTTGGTCTACGGATTAGAAGCTATCTTGCCTATTGAGGTTGAGATCCCATCACTGCAAGTGTTACTACAAAACCTAATCACTAATGAAGAATACACAGTGTCTCAGCTGAATGAGCTAGAGTTCCTAGATGAGCATTATCTTGACGCCCTGAACCACTTGCAAGTATATCAAAATTGACTGAAACAGAGCTATAACAAGAGAATCAAATTCTGATCCTTAAGGGTAGGGGACCTTGTCCTAAAGTAGAATCAGAAGAATCTACCAGATCAAGATAGTAATGGAAAATTTGAGCCTAACTGGTTGGGTCCTTTCATCGTCACCGCAAGCTATGGATCAAGAGAATATCAATTATCAACACCTAAAGGTGAACCCTTGCAGGATCCAACTAACAACTTGCATCTCAAAAAGTTTTATGTCTAATCTTGAAGGGTATAAACCAAAAAATACAAAAAATCAAAAAATGATCAAAATCCAAAAGAAAATGAGAAAAGGGATTGAAAAAGTAAAGAAAAAATTCATCCTCTAGTGAAAACCACCTCAGTTGTGCTTTGGGAAAGCACCTTGGTGAAAACCTGGCAAGAAAGCACCTCCATTTATTTTTTGGCTCTTTTGTCCTATCATTCTTTGCACTACCATTCATCCATCACCCATCTGCATCCTTATCATAGCTTGAAGATTTGAAGTATCATATCTCTTTAGTACTACTTGGTATATTTCAAAGGTCAGTTTGTCCTACCTATATCGAAGTAGTCTAACCTGTCATGCTGGGGGAAATTCATTATGGATCATTTTTGGTCCTTAAATATATTGAGGTCATCAAAAATCTTATTGAAAAACACCAAAAACATTAATAAAATCTTATCAAAAATTCCAAAAACATTTAAAAAATTGTAAAGGAAAATCTAAAACATCCAAAAAAATCAAAATCCTTAAAAAGGTCAAAACATCAAAAATCCAAAAAATTAGTACCCTTGTCGACCTACGTCATCTCTGAGCTTGAACATAGGCAAGGCCATCATTGATGTGCCCCTGAGACACCCTAGGTTAGTCCTTTAGGATTTCGTCATAATAAACTAACTTTCCATCAATTGTTCATGTCTTCATCCTGTAAATGGGTCGAGTAGGTCAAACTATGTGGTCTTTGCATGTATAACATAGGTAAGGCTTATCTTTGATCAGCCCCTAAGGCCCCTAGGATAGGTTCTTGGTCGAAACTACTCAAAAAATCTCAAAACATCCAAATATCAGAAAACATCAAAACATCCAAATATTGGAAAAATCCCAAAACATCCAAATATCGAAAAAAATCCCAAAACATTCAAATATTCAGAAAACACAAAAACATTTGAAAATTGAAAATCCAAAAACATTGCAAAACCTTGAAAAACCCTAAAAACCCTCAAATATTCGAAAACCCTAAACATTCATATAAGCTTTCAAAATGACCAAAAATAGCCTCAATTCATTTTCAAAATACTAAAAACATTGAAATATTCTGGAAAACTTAAAAGCACCCATCCCATCTCGCTTTCACCCATAATAAATCAATCGTTACCTTCACCCTTTGATAAGTCAAGTAGAAAGCAATTGTAGCACTTCATAAAGTGAGAACTTAATTATCAAAATCTCAAGTCTAGATCATAGTTAAATACGCCAGTGAAGTTTGTATCAGTGGCTCATCTTAGCATCATTGTCCTAACATCAAGCAATCTCTGATCAACATGTCCTAGGATATATCCTTCCTACAATGGGCATTAGTATCAATTATCACTTTAGCTAAATTAAACAAGGAAAGAGATATAGATGACACTGACTATTTGTTTTTTGATCTTTTCTTATGATTTATCTTAATGACCCTTTCCTAGGACCTCTCGATGATTTCTATCAAAATGATTTAGAGAGAAAGGAATGGGGCATTGACCATGATATTTTTTTGCTATGCTTGTGGTATTATTGCAATATAATCTTGGCGCATACTTGCTTAGTTGTGTGTAGGAACGTTGTTTGGGGTATGTTGTTGACTATTGTGTATGCTTTGGTCCAATGTATTCTAAGCTCCTGACTTGCATTCCAACGAGGTTTCCGTATGTCAAGATGTGAAAAAGAACTATCCTATCTATTTGTCAAGTCAAATTCCATTACACTAGATACAATGCCGTCATGGTTATCAATACATTGATGCATCGTATCTATGTGTTATATCAAACAATAAGGAACGACAGAAAATCCCAATCTCGATATGTGAGCATCTCATCATCCTACATCTTGCATTGTCTCATCACCATCTCTAATAAAGTCTCGATGGATCATAGACTTGTTGGATCTTTTGAAGCAATTCTCAAAATCAATGGTCAATACATTCATCTTATTCTTATTATTCTTCTACATTTACTAACAATTCTATCCAAGCATCATATCTATGTGATCTACATCGACATATACATGAGGCTACCCATAACTGATGATTGTCTTTACGTCATGAAATATATCTACATCAACATTTGAGATTTCCAAGAACTATTTTTCATCCTCTTTACTAGAAATCCGTCTTCTACTAGGGCATAGTGGGGCATCTATATCATCTTTAGCTCAACAATCTGAAAATTTGCAGCTCAATTGATTCAAAAGCAACCTGAAATCTCAAGCATCTCAACCCTAAGTCTAATTTTCACCTATGATGAGCCCGATCAAAACACTTTATTCTTCGATCAATCTCTCGAGGGGGAAACCAACCATCTTTTGATCATATCAATATCAAATCATTTAACAATTTTTTTCTTCCTAGCCTTGCTAGCAAATATTGATCAAACCTATCAAAGCAAGATATATCTTTCCCTATGAATCCTCATGTTTTTCAACAAAATCCTTACAATGTTGTGAATCCTCAACAATGTTGTGAATCCTCAACAATGTTATCAATCAATCAAATTTTAGCTTGGCTATCAACATCTCAAAGAGATCATCGATATCTATTTCTACATCATCATTAGCATCAAAATCCACATTGAAATCAACATCAGTCTTTGAACCAATGCAATGAGTACATTGCTTCAAAGAGGGGAAAAATGTAGACACTTAAAAATGTCTTGATGGATCACATTGGCTAACTAACATCATTTCATCCTCAAATCCATCCTTTTTTCTTTTAATTGATTAAATTAGCTTAGCTATTTAATTAATTCTATCATTTGCATCCATTAACCTCATTAATTCAATCGAGTCAATTCACCCCCTTTCATCCTAACATTTCATCTAATTAAATTAAATAACCCCAAGTTATTTAATTAAATTCCATCTCACTCTTTTCCCATTCATTAAATCATTAAATTAAATGAAAATAACTTTATTCCTCCAAAATCCCCTAATTGTGTGATTAAACTTTGTTTAATTAAACAATTAATCTAACTTTCCTCTAAAGAAGAATATTCCCATGGAATATTCCTTATCCTCATTTTGCACAATTAAGAATTTCTTTTAATTTGCAAAGTGCCTTTTTCCTCACCCATAGGAATATTCCTGTTCCTCCATCATTTGAAAAAGGTATATTTTCACTTGACTTCAAATGCAAGTTATCTTTTAACCTTTTGAACAAGTCACCTTCTAACCTATGTGTGCAAGTCAAATGTGTGTTTTTTTGAAGCAAATGTGAACCCTTTATTAAATCCCATCATGCATTCTCATTCGTTTATGAGAATCCATGATCCATGCCTCTCCTTCCTTTCATCTTGGACCGTTGATTAATCTTTTCAATCTCAACCCTCCATTTCTCATTTGTTCTCCCATAAATAGAAACGTATTTGAAGACAAATGGATCCATATTTTTTAGAGAAAATTTATGTTGTTAAATCTCATCCATCTTTCAATTCCAAACTTATGTTGTTGATTTAACTTGCATCCACACTCATACTTTACTCATTTTTAACTTGTTTTAGTTCATTTTAGTTGCATAAATAGCTTAGAGCATCCATTAATGGCTTCCATGCATCCATCCTAGTTTATACATGAATTAGTTTTTTCATATTTTAGTATAAATTTAGCTTATATTAGCTTAGAAATAGCATGAGTAGATCATTTGTAGTATAATATCATGTTTAATTATCTTGCATCATGTTTATTTTAGCATAAATCATGTTTTAATCCATTTTATCACAAAGGTTTCATCGATTCTCTTCATAGAGTCGACTGAAACAGGCTCACTAATCATGGGATTGGGAAAGGGTTGTCGTTTCACATCAACATGACACCAATTCCAAAATAGGATAAGTTTCAGATGGGCTAGATTAAGAATTTAACTATTTTTGTGTAGTTTGTAGCTTTCATTTCCAATTAAATACTTAGTTTAGATTTCCATTTTGAATGATCTTGTTTGTAGATGCAGGTATGTTTGGCTCAATTATACTTCGATTCATCATAGATCGAGTGTAATCGATCCTCACCGATAATCCTCGTCTCACATCCATAATGTAAAATTGGGAAGAATTGAGACTTGGCATGGAAATTATAAATTTTAGGGAAAGGCCAAAGCCTAAATAGTAAATGTATGGTGGAACAATTAAAAAGTGGATAAATGGAGTTGGGAAGCAAGGATGCAAGTTTCAAGAAGGAATCAAAATTTTACAAACATAAGCTATTGAAAAGTGAAACTTTAGATATAACTTCAAGAATTCTAAATTTGCATGCAAACTCAAAATTCATGCAAGTAAATAAGGAGGTAGGAAGAAAAAGGATAATAATGAAAAATGACAAAGAAGTGAAATAATATTTCAAGAGTTGTAAAAATGCATGAAAAATTTGCATCTCTACTAGAACATGAAAGCTAAGTAGAAACCCCTCAAACTAAAAAAAAATCAACATATGGGTATAATGCAGAGTCTTACACATGAAAAGCACAAGTTTACACATGAATCAACCGAATGAATCATTTATGAGTTCTTAGATTGATAATTTATAATGTGATAAAAATACATACCCACCAAGGACAACATTTTAAGCAAAAATACAAAATTTGGATAGACTGCCAACATAGGCTCTGATTTGGGATATGTGCCTCTTGTAGGAATAGTGAGAATTTAGATAATTATTTGGGAGTAGATTAAAACAAGTGAGGGGAAGAAGGGATAGGTGGAAAATAAAGATACACACACTTTTACAAGATATATCTCGGAAACATAACAAGGGACAAACATAAAATAAAAACATGAAGTATAGCCAATAGGCATGAGGGTATAGGAAATGAAGAAAGTTTTGAATTGCTTGACCATGTCAATAATGATGTATTCTTACAAAATGCATCATATGTATTCAATGAAAGTGTGTTAAGACCCTTGTTTTTCTTTCTACACTTCATGAGACTGAATTGAGAGCATGAGAGATAGGGAGGGTATAAAGAGAGGTAGAGATAAAGAGGAAATACGAGAGGCAAATTGTGATAGTGATAAATAGAGATGTAGAGAAGTAGATATGGAGAGAGAGCGATAGAGAGAGGGAAAGATAGAGGGGGAGACAATAAATTCATCATATACATTAAAGAGCCTTCATATATAACATTGGAATTAAATTGATAATTCACATAAGAATCAATAAATAATTAATTAAATTGTATTAATTTTATTATCAATGTATGTAAATATTATATATAAATTTTAACTATTCATGATCACATTCAACATTGAGTATTATTCAAACCATTTATGCTATGAATATGTACATAATATTTATAGATATTAATCTCAATAAAGTCATGAAGACTACATAATATCATAAAAATATTATATAATGTCATACAACTGACATTGTCTCTCAAACTACAAAATGTTGTTAGTATATAATTAGAGAAATTGTTATGAATGTGTTAGATAGGCATACAAATTGTCTTCCTCTATGTAGAAAAAACTATTTCTCAAATGTTCAACCTCTCTTTACTCAACTAGAAAGTGAACCTCAAACATGTGAATTAGTTGTCACATTGCATCATTATGATCTCCTAGGATTCTTTCTATATTGTACCTCGACATGTGTATACAATTTATAAAATTAAATATAATTCCAAACTATATGAAATAAATATTATTTTTAAAATTACAAAATTAATACACATAAAATATTGGTCTTCTATTTGTTCTTTCTTATGATGATTATTATCATCAAGAGAATCATGTCCTTAGACTAGGGTGCTCACATCAATATATAACATAATACACATAGTATATATTGATTATTGTATCGTCACATGAACAAGTTTTTTTACTAGTAATTTTTATTGTCAGTTTGCTATCCAATGAGCTCCCACTCTATCTTGGATAGAGCCTCTACCTCTACCTTCAAACTCCCTCATATCAAAATAATTAAGAATTTCATGAAGGACAAACTTACAATAAAATTTTCTCAAAAAATATATGAGAACTTCATGGTTGTTACAAGGAGGTTGGTCAAATACCATCCAACAAATATCCCAAAAATTATTTTTATATCACTATGATTGTAGCAATAGATAGGGAATCTCTTCAAATTCTCAACAATGGGTGCATTACTTTCGAGATCAATAAAAATAGAACAAATTTTTCCTTTTGTTATATTTTTTTTACCTCATCATATGATAATTTTTTACATACAATTGATAACATACATCTCTATGAGGTTTCCATTGATAGATGTGAATTTTAATAGAGTCAAGTTGCTTCATCATTGCTTCCAATGATGAAGAAAGTGATGTATGGTAGGGGATTGTTATGAATGGCTTCAATATTAAAAAAAATCATCATTTAAATTTTTCTTTATTCCAAATGCCCTAATAATTCCTCTTAGCTTTGTCTAAGGTTTTTTAAAATTGTTAGAGGAGATTCAAGTGATGGGAGATTCTATTTACACATTTCCCCATCTAAATTAACCTATGGATTAGGATTTTAAAATCTTGGTAAAAATAAATAAATAAAAAATGCATTCTAAATATTAAAATTTATAAAAATACAAAAAAAAAGAGTTAAAAAGAAAAGGAAATATTTTCCACTTACCTCTCCTATGACCTAACATTAAAAATTTAAAACAAATTCTAGAGATATAATAAAATATGCAAAATGCACTCATGTTTTGATGGCTTTGCAACAGTTGGTCATGGCCATTGAATATAGAATTGTGTTTTGGTAAAACAAAATTATGGAGTATATAACATGAATGTGCTATATAACACATGTGGCTTATATGTAACATGATTGAATTTTGGTAAAAATAATTGACTTGTCTTCTCTTGTGCCCCCCTCCCCACAATTAAATGAATTCATGGATATTTACTTTATGTTTATTTGAACTATTTTACTTTTAGAAAATCCATCATTTTTTAGAACATAATGCTATTATGGGTCATACGCTTATAACATTTATATAATGTTATTTTATAGGAGGATATTCACTACTCTCAAGTCTCTAAGATAGGTAAGAGTCAATAGGGAGTGAATTGTCCTCAACTACCTTAGGGAAACAAGCTCAAGTGACAGGAGATGACTAAGGGAGAGTTTTTGATCTATTTTTGTGTTTTATGATTGTTTATGGAAAAATAACTTTAGAACTTGAGTGAACAGGCCTCAGAGGTCTCCAGAGATAGATGGAATAGCTCTCGGCTAGAGGAAATAAGTGTAGGCCAAGGATGATAGTGTGACACACTGACATCTTAGTGGGGTGCTCGCGTCTTGTTCAAACAAGAGGCAAGGTTAATCACCATAAACACATAGGGTCTGCTAACTACTTGATAAATGAGGTCCGATAGTTCTAAATAGTTTTAAAAAATACATAAAATAAAGGGAAGAGCACAATAAGAAGAATACTAAATGAAAAAGTAAATGAACTATCAAATGAAATAATGAAGAGTGAAGAAAAAGAACGAACTCATGGGTGGTCCAACTATGAAGCCTCCCACAAAGCTCCACATGAACAACCTGCACACATAGAAATAGTAAAAGTTTTAGGGATATTTTCAGGATTGCCTTCATCAAACCCTTATTTTGGTGTTTCCACCTCCATGAGCAGCCAAAAAGACAACAAGATAGAGAAATAGACAATAGACGATGTGAAATGACAAGATAAAGAAATAGAACATGCATGATATCAATATGTCACTTCAATATATAAGAATGATAATACAACACAAGGAAATGTCACCCTCCCTTCAATGAGCTTGTGAGATGAGATGAAGTGCAATACCTTGAGAGAGCTTAAGATGAATGCACAAGAACCTTGATGTAGAAGAGCTTGAGAAAGCAAGAAAGCAAGAAGATAATATAGGTTGAGAGAATGGACTTGAGAGATTGAGTTGCTAGAAGTGCTAGAACTGAGAATAAATGAATGAGAGTGAAGAAAATGAGTTCAAAATGAAGAATTGCATGTAAGAGGGCCATTTTTGGGCATTCTTGTGACTGCAAAGGTGTTACAGTTCATGTGCAAGCATAAGTGTAACATCCCAATGACCATAGGATTAGGAATCCTGTCAGGTTGTTCACATGGTGTGCAAACGTCTATGTGATGTGAAATTTTCCTTGACAAAAATTCTCCCACCGATAGAAAATTATAGGGTCAAGGATGAAAATGAAGGTGAGGAGCAAGGGTATTCACAATATTTTCTAATAAGGCTAAAGTGAAGATTGATGTAATGTGAAATTACATTAAGGGTATAATTTTATGACATTACATTTTTCCCCCACTTTAGTGAGCATATGTATTTGAATATGTGCGAGCTAAAGTAGAAAGAGCTTGAAGAGAATATGCCCAAGATGAAGATGATGCAAGTATTCAATTTAGTATACGTGGTAGAGAAGATGATCTAGGATGTGAAGAGGACATGGGTCTTTCATCCTATAGAGTTGACCACAATCTCACCACAAACATGTTAGGCGAGAAAGTGAAACATAGACATGATAAAATTCCATAGAAATGACATGACATAATATGATAAGATAAAATATGACATTGATAGGTATTGATAGCAAGGCTAGAGACCATACAAGTAGATAGACATGTGGTTGTTGTAAAATGCATTGCAAGACAATCACATAAAAGACAAGACAGGTCTAGTCAGGTTGCCACCAAGCTAGACAACAAGACATAAGACATCAAGAAATCCTTTTGAGTCTTTTTAAAATTAATCATATAAAGTGAAGATTGATGTAATGTGAAATTTCATTAAGGGTGCAATTTTATGAAATTACATTTTTCCCCACTTTAGTAAGCATATGTATGTGAACATGTGTGAGCTAAAGTAGAAAGAGGTTGAAGAGAATACACCTAGGACAAAGAGTACATAGGTCTTTAATATATTATATACAATAGAGAAGTTGAGCTAGGATGTGAAAGGACATGAGTCTTCCATCTTGTAGATCTGACTATAATCTCACCACAAACATGTTAGCTACAAAAAAACATGTTAGGCAAAAAAGTAAAAAATAGACATGATAAAATTCCATAAACATGACATGACATAATATGATTAGATAAAAGACAGTGTTGATAGGTATGACTAGCAAGGCTAGACACCATACAACAAGCATATAGGCCCGCGGATGCTGCAAAATATGTTGCAAGATAGCCACATAAAAGATAAAATAGGTCTATTTAGGTTTCCCCCAAGCTAGATGACAAGACATAAGACACCAAGAAATCCTTTTGAATTTTTTTTAAAATTAATCATATATAATAGCCTCCTTTAGAATGATGTGTGTTACGTAGAAGAGAACATTCCATTCTAAGGAGAGGAAAAATATGAGATGTTGTGGCACAAAATACATAGTGAGATGTATTCATGGGATGTTGTCGCACTAGGGACAACATAGGGAATCCACAACATCACGAAAGAAAAAAATAAAGACAAAGAAATCAAGACCACAAGGGGGATTTGATTATTCAGGGTCAAAACTAATCATAGATATAAATATATAATATAGTATAATATTTATGAACTATCATCATCCCCCAAATATATTAGAACAAGAAGAAGTGCACATGAAGAAAAAGTAAAAATTAAAAATTGGGTAAACATGGAAGAGGCCTAAATGCCCCAATGCTTTGCATCATTCTTGACGTGAAAGCCAAAATTTACAACAAATATGAGAATGATGATACAAAAAAAAGTGTACAATAGAGTTTCTCTCCTGTATCCAAGCACCTACAAGGGTAGAAAGGGTCCTCCAGGCAAGAGAAAAAACATGAATAGACAAGCACAAGATAATATAAAGATGAAGAAGGCACTGCTTAGACACACACACAAAGATAATATAAAGATGAAGAAGGAACTGCTCTAGTTTGACACCTCCAATAGCTTGTCTTGCTCCTAGTCTAGATCATCATAAGGGGAGGGAAGATGAGTCTGTAGGGGGGATAGCTAGAGTGGTACCAACCAAATCGCTTGTGGCAAGAGCTAAGGAAGAAGATTTTTCAAGGTCTTCTTCACCGAGCTCATGCGAGACTATGGTCATCGATCTAGTAGAGATCAAAGACAAAGTTGAAATGTCCTCCAATGAATTGAACATGCACTTCCTAGGAGTGGCATGTTGCAATTGGATAGGAGTACAAGACACTTGAGAGTCATTATCAAACTTGAGAAGAAGAGTAGTGAATTTTTTTGGGGAAGTAGGTGTTGCCTCTGTCACAAGGATGACATAGGCAAAGGCAGAACAAGACTCAAGAGATGAATAATTTTTTTCTAACCATCACTCTAAGTGAGGTTTCTCTCCAACTTACACTTCAATGGAGGATGTGGGATCCTCACAACTAAAGTGGGATAGGGAGAAGCAAACAAGGCCAAAAAGGACACCACCTTTGTAAAAGGCATGTCAACATGTTATTATAGAGGAGGAATATCAAGAAGAGAGGTGAGAAGAGACAACTCCATAGAGGGAGTGATGAAAAATTGCACCCTTTTGGGGTGAGGTTCATCAGGATCCATTGATGACGCCAAAAGAAGCACTAAGGTGATGGGAACTAAGGCATAAAAAGTAGAGATAGGAGCAACAAAGATAAAAGCAACAAAGCAAAAATATAAGGCTTCTCTTTGGTCTTCTACAAGGTAGAATGCTCCTTAGCCAAGGCCTTTTGACGGTGCTTATTCACATGCACAATTTTATTATGATAGCTATGGGTACTAGAAGATGCAACCTAAGAAGAGGCTGTGGGATCCGATTCTATCAGAGCAGCAACCTCCATGACCATTTTTGGTAGAAGGGTGGACTGTTGAGGAGGAATATGAGGAGGCATAGAGATAAAGAGAGATAGATGTCTTGATAGTGGGCCCTTTTCCTTTGTCTACCTTGGGGATACATGGAGGAATAGGGGGAGGCCTTAGAGGCCAAGACGTAGGAACAATCTCACGAGAATGCTTCCCCTTGCCATAAAGGGTGGGTCAGGGTACCATGGGTAGAACCAAAAGTTTAAAAACTTGAGGCTGTGTCTTCCAAAACATGGGCCTATTTCTTTCTCTTGTGCCTGGCATGGTAGAAGGAATAGAAGTTGCCACCAAGGTTTGGGAAGCAGGAGAGGAAGATGTAAGAGAAGAAGGAACTAAAGGAGAAGGAGAAGGCCTAAGGGAAAGAGCTTGCTTATACTAACCCTTCAATGGGGTAGATGATGAAGTGCACTGCTATGCATGCAAATAGGCTTTCAAAGAAATAGATTGAGCAGACAGAGGAAAACTACTCTTAGGCACCGATCCCCTAGTCTTTTACCTGAAATAATCCTTATTTAAAAGGTCTCCTCTAGGTGATAGAGGTCTAGATGGGGTGAGCCAAAAGTGATCAAGGGAGAAGCCACCACATGACACCAGTGGTTTATACCTAGTATCCTAGATAGTGTACATGATACCATTGTGGGGAAAATTTTAAAATTTGTGGATGAAAAAGGTGACCACATTCATAGAGACTAGCCATGGAATGCCTAGTCTCACTCTGAAGAGATCATACTCAAGTATCACTACAAATGGGACTTCCAAGACTTTAGGTTCTATGAAGACTGATAGAGAAATAGAGACAATAGGCACAATAGACAACCCATCATGTGTGAAAAGTGTAGTATATGATTCCTTGTACTTTTATACAAATTGTTCATGAAAAGAGTCTCTTTCATGATAACATTCACCTGACTCATGGGATCAACCATAACACGCATTACAATGTTATTGTTGACATGAGAAGGGATATAAAGTGGAGAGGGCTCTTTGTTCAAAGGTAGATCACATTAGGTGAAGGTAATATTAAGAGTTTCAATCATGTAATCTAGAGGAGGAATATGAGTAAATAAAACTACATTCACATACTCAAATGGAGCCAGATTAGAAGAAAAAGAAGGGGTGACGAGGTTGGTAGAATGAGACGGGAATGGATTTGTGTAAATTTGTAGTTGGCTATTAGGCTTTTCTATAGATTTGTTTGAGTTCTAATTTTTTCCATCAAGAAAGATGGTACCATTATTGATGTGGTCTTGTATCACATGACAAAGACAAACATAACTGATTACAAGAGGCTCACTACCAAAACAAGGACTCACTGTCCAACAAGGCTAACAACTTGGAGGGCTTACTACCATAGAGATACAAAGAAGATAAAGAAGACTTTTTATGGAGAGAAGACAATCTCAATGCAATAGATAAATCCACCATAATTCACTCAATCCACTTGCAGACATGCATGAATAATAGAGTGCACCTTCAACTCACTGCTTCCAAAAACTCAACATTTAGGCTTCACATTTATTTTCCATACTTGCATCATACACACATGCACTAATTCAAACTTATCTCTATTCTCTTTGCACTCTTGTCTCTATTTCCTTTATTCTCTTTGCTTCTTCTTCCCTAACTCATTATGCATTTATACCATCTTCAACTTTGAAACATATCCAAATTCGACCATCCAAACTCAAATTCAAATCAGGTTGGTGCCAAAAAATCCTTGGGTGGAATTACAATGAGGGCGACCCAAAAACATGCTTCATAAGGACCCAAATAGATCCAACATGCTTCACTAACTTTGAAAGTAGTATTGCACAAAAGGTTGGACAAACCAATGTAAAACACATAGAACAATTAAGCACAAACTTTCCAAATACCAATATTATTTTCAATACAATCAAAACAACTCAACTCTAGAACCGCAAGTCATAATACTTAATCAAAGAGAAATCCAGACCAGTAATATTTCTTCTCAGACCTCAACTAGAAACACAGAAAACCACAGTTCACAAATGGTGAACATAAATTGCACTGTATAAGGAACCAACTACCAAAAATCAAGACATAGCAACTTCCAACAACCATGATCGACATATCTGAACCATACAAATATAGGAGAAAATATACAGCAATACCAAAGCAACCACTAAGCATCTACAACATATATTCATTACAATTTTCTCAATATCCTTGACATATACAACCAATAAACTATATCCATCACTAATGACAACAACAATAAGTTGATAACCAATTGACCAATTGACATCAATGAAAACACCTTCAATCTTTCCATTCTTGAAACACATATCTTAGTATCACAACCCGATACCTGATGACATTGACAAAAGTTTTATGTTTTGTACCACTGAGGATATGACTTAGAAAGGAGTCTAATGTCTGGGAAAGCTATTATACCATCTTTAAATAGATTTTGAAACAAATTAGTATAAGATTAAGATAATTTTGTGAATATTTGTTTTCAACCTACAAATTTTTTATCAATGGGAACTTACACCATGTTCGCCACTACCTTGTTCTTTCTAAACTAACTAGAGATTGACATAGTTGATCGACCATCCTGACAAGAGGATGAGGAAGAACCCCCATATGGTGCAACCATTTTCTAGTACTCACACACAATAACACACAAATGGGTGAAGGACAAATATTTCATCAACACAAATTTATCTCACAATGTCGGCTGCAAGTTTCCAACGAACACTCTCTGCACATCAAAATTAGGGAAGGCATAGGAGATTTGAGAAAAAAGGACCTGATAATAAGCTATAAAAGTATTCACCTTCTCATGTTCCCCCATTACCAACACCAACACTAGAGGAAGAGACATTATGAGTCCCAAATGTAGATCCATGAAAACTTAGAGAAACTCGATTCACTTTACTTATAGGAATTTACCTGGATGTGGAACTGGTAGTAGTATTGATGGAGGGACTCATGTTAACCATGCAAATAGAAACTTTAGGCATTGTGATATTCAACTATTGATTAGTGATCTTTGATTGGACATCTTGGGTATTATCCAAGACGAAGGTGTAAAATGGGACATGGATTTCCACAATAATTTCTATACCACAAAGAAATCTAATTCTCTTCGATATTTAATTAATAATTTCTTTAGATCATCGAAAAGAGGAGCGAATTGAGCATAAGAATATTCTCTCACTAGAAACCCTATAAGATCTTCGAGCATCAATTCCAAAGAGTGAATATGCTCCACAGGAACCTTGAGAGTAGATTCCTCCTCTAAGAGAGTGGAAGAGTTTGAGGGAGAGGATAGAGGAGTATGGGTTACAACTTCATTGCGAGGTGGGGAGAATCTAGTTGGAAATCCTGTAGAGTACTCCTTGAAATATGGACCCAAACAAGGATGACTGAATCTTCTAGAACCCATATCTATGTTTTGATAGCTTCTCCTTAGTACATGTTTGTAGGTAGTAGATTGGGTCATGAAGCTCATGAAAGCATCAAAATGTGATATCTATGGCACATCCTAACATAGAAAAAGAGAAATTTTGACACAAAGACAAGAGGAAAGAAAGTTCATGTCGGGTTCACCAAAATGTAGAGGAGGAGATTCGCTACTCTCAAGTCTCTAGGATAGGGAAGAGTCTATAGGGAGTGAATTGTCCTCAACTAACTCAAGGAAATAATCTCAAGTGATGAGAGATAACTAAGGGAGAGTTTCTGATATGTTTTTGTGTTTTATGACTATTTATAGAAAAAGAACTTCAAAAGTTGAGTGAATAGGCCTCAGATTTCTCAAGAGACAGATAAACTAGCTCTTGGTGAGAGGACACAAGAATAGGCCACATATGAAAGTGTGGCATGCTAGAATCTTAGTGGGGCTCTAGCGTCTCGTATAGACAAGAGGTAGATCCAGTCACCAAAAACACATAGGGTTTGCTAACTACTAAAAAAGTAAGGTTCGATAGTTCTAACTAGTTTAATAGAATGCATAAAATAAAGGGAAGAGCACAACAAGAAGAATACTAAATGAACAAGTAAATGAACTATTAAATGGAATGAAGAGTGAAGGAAAATAATGAACTCATAGGTGGTCCAAATATGAAGCCTCTTGCAAAGCTTCAAATGGACAACCTGCACACATAGAAATAGTAAAAGTGTTGGGGTTGTTTTAGGGCTTGCCTTGGTCAAACCCCCGTTTTGGTGTTTCCACCTCCATAGATAACCAAAGAGACAACAAGATAGATAAATCGACAATAAACGATGTGACATGAAAATATAAAGAAATAGAACATGAAATACATCAATATGTCACTTCAATAAGAATGACAATGCAACACAAGGAAATGTTACCCTCCCTCCAACAAGCTTGTGAAGCCAAGAGGAAGTGCAATGCCTTGAGAGAGATTGAGATAAACATGCAAGAACCTTGATGTAGAAGAGCTTGAGCAAGCAAGAAAGTAAGAAGAGGATGAAGATTGAGAGAATGGACTTGAGAGATTGAGTTGCTAGAAGTGCTAGAAGTGAGAATGAATGAATGAGTTGGAAGAATATGAATTCAAAATGAAGAATTGCATGCAAGAGGGCCTTTTTTGGGCACACCTATGACTACAAAGGCATTGCACTTTGTGGGTAGGTGAAAGTGTAATGTCCCAAAAAACATAGGATTAGGAATCCTGTTAGGACATTCGCATGACACAGATGTGTATGTGAGGTGAAAGCGTCCCTGACAAAAGTTCCCCCACCGACAAAAAATGATAAGGTCAAGGATGAAAATGAAGGTGGGGAGAAAAGGTATTTGCATAATAATCTCATTAAGCTAAATTGAATATTGATGTAATGTGAAATTGCATTAAGGGTGCAATTTTACGACATTACAGTTCTTATATAAGTTGATAAAACCTTATATATCTTATTGGTGTGATAAGAATTAGGGGAAGGATGTAACTTTGAAATCCCTTTTGAATGATTTATTTTTGGTGGAAAGCCCAACTAGAACCATAAAAAACAAGATCCTAAATGATGGACCATATATGATGGAGGGATTTGAATTCTTTATTAAAGATTGGGAGCCAAACTTTAATCCAGTGAAGCAAGAAATTGTAGAAATTCCCATTTGAATCAAATTTTATAATCTTCCTTTAGAATAATAGGATATAGAAACCCTTAAATTCATTGGATATTTGATGGGGAATTTCATCAAGGTAGATGAAAATTTGGAGGATAGGGACTAAGGAATATATGCTAAAATTGCATAAACATTGAAGTTGTGCCACCAATACTAGTATAGGTAGAATTCCTAGTGGATAGAGGTGTATGGTGACAAAAGATTGAAAGGGAAGACCAAATGGTGATCTATCCGAGGTGCCTATCTAAAGGATATACTTGGGCACAATATAATTGTTGTCACAAAGAATTGTGCCTCAAATGCTAAGCTTTAAAGCTCAACAATATTGTGCAACATGGGGACATCCTCAGGCCTATGGGTTGCCCAAGATGAGGATGAACCTCTAGGTTATGGCAACCTCTAGATTATGGGCTAGTTCCCTTTGAAAACCTCCTACAATAACTGCTTGATTTGGAAAAGGGGAAGAGATTGCTTTGGAAATGAAAATCTACTGCTACTAGGAGGTGATGCACCAATTTTTAAACTCTACTAGTTGTTCTAAACTCACAATTAGATTCAAACAAAGAGGTTTGTTTATTCATAACTAAAAAAAAACCATGGAATACATGTGTTTTATGAGAAGGTTTGTGTTCAGCCTTTGTTTGAAGGAAAACAAGTCTCACAACCCCAACTACTGGAACACTCTAACACAACTCATAACCTATATTTAACACGTATTCTTTTGCTTCCATAGTGCATAAATGAGATAAATTTAAAGGTTTTATAAAGGAAAACACAATAAATGCATCAGATCATTCATTTTCCATGCTTAAAATAGAAGATGTTTGAGAAAGAACTTCTTTTTATTGAACTTGAGAGGAATCTTCGTTGTTAAAACTAAAAATTCTTTTAAAATATTGAAAATACTCTAAGAAAATTTGAGTTACAATGCTCTGTACTTGCTGTAAATGCAAGAAGAAAGAAATAACTAGTTGAGAAAGGAAGAATGGAAGAAGCTTTATAGAAGAAAAGCTTATTTCCTAACTCAAAGTAAAGACTGATGATGAACTGATTGTCTTCAATTTCTTGAAATCTCCTCCAATTTACATGACGAATCTCCTTTTGGTCGTACAAGAGAGAAAACCCTACAAAAAAGGCCTTAGAAATGTTCCTAACTAATTGTTTGTAGGATGAAAAATTTCCTTGACTAATACTTCACCCATGTGGGGTCCTAAACTCAACTAGAACTACCATGTTTTCCCAAAATTCCTTCTTGTTAGGCCTCTATCTACTCTTAGCTCCAACGACACCCATGCAGGCTTCTAGGATAGGCCAAAACTACTTGTAAGCGCATGATAAATGAGCATGAAGACCACTCAACTTGTGAGAACTCATTAAACACATTGCATGATAATAGATATGTATGGTTGACTGAAAGATGAGTATGCCTTCACCGTCGTTGCACAGGAGAAGTTGTTAGGCTATTAAATGATGCATTGTTTTATCTATATGAATTCATCAACTTGACATCTCAACTATGGTGAAGGCTTTGAAGCATGAAATTTTTATGATTCTAGATCACTACCCTCTGATATCCTACATAGCATTGCTCAAAATCTTCCCTCTTGATGATCATGCTCTTAAATGGAAAATAGACCCTATTTTCGTATTCAAACTCTTGGAGGAAGTCATGATTGTCTTGCTTTTTTGATTGAGTTGTTGCCCCTCGATATTTGACTATACCATCATCCATTATATTTACTTTTGAAACTTATCCATAAAAATAAGAAAATCATTAACATAGGTTTTTCCCTTTATCATTTGACTTGACTGTGCATTGTAAAGAGGTTGTCCTAACACTCAAAGCAAGAGAGAACCCACAACTAGAACAATAATCTTGATATGACTGTCCCTATGTTATTGAAGGTTGACACCTTTCTCTTTTACCTATCACACTATCATATCAACTTATTTTGATCTTCTAATGGATCCTTATGGATTTTCATATGCTCTTGGAGACCACTACACTATCAAACTATCCATTGAATCCTTTTTTTTTAGATTCAACCTTTTAACTTTGTCCTTGATTGTGTTTGATAATACTTCTGACTTTGCATTATCTTCACCAAGAGATCTATAGCAGTATTCTAGTGTGTATGTTTCATAAAGCCAAGCCTCTCTTCAATAGCCTTGATTTCATGCTTTGATACATCTCTATAAACCTTGAAAACATGGGAATATTACTGTCCCTCAACTTTATCATTATTTCTTTATAGTCCCTCTTCTTTCTTTTTATGAATTTCTAAGACTTTGTTTGATGATAGTCTATTTTTATTGCTCATGGTTTGAAAATTACTTTAGGCATAAGTATTCCCTTTACTTATTCTTCAATATTCCCTTATGACTATCAAATTTTGTTTCACATTTTTGACATATTTTGCACCTTTTGTGTCCTTTTTTGCTGCAAATCTAATGAGGGAAATAATCTCATTGATCAAAGAAAAGTGATAAATGAGGTTGAGTATCATGGTATAAGTATGATGACAAAGACAACATTCTTGAAGAGACAAAGACTTGTCATCAAGGGTACTTATGTAGTACCAAAGCAAGGTTTTCTTTTTGATGTTAAATATAACACATGATTTCAATCCTTTCATAGTGAGGAAAGTTGAGGATCATGACATAAGTAGGGTGACAATGATAACATCTTAGGATCATGAATGTAGAAGTTGTCAAAACCAACTTTAGACTCCAAGAACACCTGCATGCAAATGGATACCTATCACAAGGAAGAGAATGGATGGAGAAAACAAACAAGGGTTTGAAGCTCTGAAAAATGGAGAAATTATCTTATTAGAACAAAAAGGAATTATGAAAAATACAATGGATCAATCCTTAAGAAGGAGATCATGCAAACCCTAAAAGAAACCCTAATAGGAAAACATTTAATAATTAATATAATTATTAAATGTCACTTAATGCAAACTAAAGTGAAATATTAAAAGAGGAATAAAGGTAACTTAATTAACATAATTAAGTTAAAAACTTTACCCTAACACCCCCCCTTAAGATGAGCAAGAGTGCAGCTACAAACAAGTGCAAGAAAGCAAAGTAACTACAATGCATGAAAGAAAACATGGGTCCCGACAACTAGGCCTAATCAGGTACCCAAATATAACCAAATCTCTATAAAGTGGAGAAATAGAGAAAACCTCATGGGAAAAAATCTACTCCAAAAAGAGATGCAGAAAGCCATGAAGAACATCACTGAAGCAGAAGAAGCTGCAAACAACTGTCAAAAGATGACTGCTATGGTGCTAAAGAACCTCCTTTGAAGATAAGATGATCAGGATCAAGAAGACAACAATATGCATGAGTGCCCCAAACGACACTACTCAAATCAAATGGAAAACAAAGGCAAACACCTAAAACAAAGATACAGATGGCACAAGTACCAATAGTCTGAAAAACACTGATCAATTAAGAATGGAAGATTCCTTCCAAGGTGAAGCGAAGGAAGCATTAGCATGAACAGTATAACAAAGCCCCATAATTCTGAACTAGGAGAGTGTTGTGTAACACCCTGTAGTGCATGAAGGAGAAGAAACAACATCTGAAAGTGCGCAAGAAAGCACTTGCAACTGAAAAAGTGATGTGCAAAACAAAGCACACATGCGTGAGGCTGGAACCATATGGATCCATTGTCGTCGTGGAGGGACACTCAATGGACAAAGGTGTGATGGAAAAAACAAAGGCACTACACAACCCCCCATGGCACTTTATCTCAGTGCATTTACATAGAAGATTGCTTACAAATGATGCTCAAAATGCCCACAAAGGACAAAAAACTGGAAATACATGAAGAATAGCCAAAAGTGAAGCATCCCATGCAAACAAGAAGTTCCCAAGAGCTAAAAAGTCCAAGTAATTCACCAGAGTGTGAAAACACAAAAAACTGAATAAAATATACCTAGAGGGAAATCTGGAAATATTGCATGGATGGAACTGAAGAGCTCCCAAATATGGTTTCAATGCCGTTGAGATCACAAAAAATGGAGAAACTGGTCAAAAGTTACAAGCTCGGGATTGAAAATAGCTCCTTTGACTTCAACTAGCTATAGAATGCACGAACAGAAAAATGAAGCAATGAAACCCACACCACTGGAAAGTTGACAGAACTAGCTTTTCGACGATATCTTGTTTGCCAAAAAACAATATCGTATTCCCAAGTTATGACCTCTGGAAGAAAACAGCTGCAAACGGGAAAAAATACAGTGTAAGATTAAATTTGAAGGTCATACGGCCATCACAGCAAAAAACCAGGCCTAAATTTGATGGCTAAATGGCCGTCGCTGCACATGTGCAATAGGGCTTATTACAAAAAAAATTGTTTTTTTATAAAAAAGACTTTGATTTTTTTTTTAAAAAGGTGGGCGACCTGTGTACCGCCGTCGGTGGTACTGTCAGACCACTGGTCAGCAGTAAAGTTGCCGCCAGTTGGCAATACGTCGGTTGGTGTATTGAGGGGCACGCAGGCCTGTGTACGCAGGTACCGGCGAGTACCCCAGTACCAGGCCTCAGCAAGCCTTTAAAAGACCTTTTTATAAAAAAAAATCAAAAAACCTTTTACTATATTATTTCTTTTGCAAAAATTTTTATGACAAAACAAAATGCAGAAAAAAAAAAAATTTTTTTTACCAGGGTGCAGACGGACGACTGTATGGGTAAAATGTTTTTACGTCTCAAATCAACTCTGTCCAAAATGGACGAATGAACAGTCGATTTAGGGGTTTTGGACCACTGCGGATCCAACACCGAGGTCCGTTTGGACTCAAAAAGCTTTGAAATTGTAGTTGATTCCCTGGATCGAAAAAGCAAACCCCAAAACTGTGAATGCCTGATCCAACCCTTGTAGCTCCAAATTCTTCAAACAAGAACATGCATGCAGTAGGAAAGCTCTGATACCATGTAGAAGTTGTCAAAACCAAATTCAGACTCCAAGAACACATGCATGCAAATGAATACATGTCACAAGGAAGAGAATGGATGGAGAAAACAAACAAGGGTTTGAAGCTCTGAAAAATGGAGAAATTATCTTATCAAAACAAAAAGGAATTATGAAAAATACAATGGATCAATCCTTAAGAAGGAGATCATGCAAACCCTAATAGGAAAACATTTAATAATTAATATAATTATTAAATGTCACTTAATGCAAACTAAAGTGAAATCTTAAGAGAGGAATAAAGGTAACTTAATTAACATAATTAAGTTAAAACCTTTACCCTAACAATGAAAACATAAAAAGATAGTGACAATGAGGAAAAACTTATGCATATAGGGAGGCATGAAGTAGCACTAAACGAGGGTTAGGGTCTTAGAGTAAAAGGCTTTAGGTTCACTGCCTTTTTGTGTAGGTTTCAATATCAAAGTGCATATGAATAGATGATACTGTAATGTTACAAATTGATGCATTAGAAACTCAAGCATGATTAACTTGCATAGATCAAAATAGCAAGATGCAATCATGGTAACAATACAACCCATCATTCATGATTAAAGATGCAACAAGAAATGAAGAATAGACCATGCATGGAAGATTGTGCATAGAAGAATGTTAGAGAGAAGCATACAATCATAAGAGTTTCCTATGGACATTCAAAGAGGATTGTGCAAAGTGAAGAGAAACCATTTTAAAGGCCTTTAAAGAGCAACAAAATAATCAAAAAATGAGTAGAAAATTATGTCATAAAAGTGCAACAATCTCATGAATAATAGTGAAACAAAAAAGGAGACAAAAGGTGCCAAATATAGTCAAGTAAAGAGCAGCAAAATAATCAGAAAATGAGCAACAATCTCATGATGTAAAGTGCAGAAAACTCATATTTAAAAGTGCAAAAATCTCATGAGTAAAAGTGTAGAAAACTTATACTAAAAACTGCAGCAATCTCATGAATAAAAGTGCAGCAAAAAAGGACACAAAAGGTGCAAAATATGTCAAAAATGTGTAGAAAAATATGACAGTAATAAGGGTAGATTGAAGAACAAGTAAAGGGAATACTTATTCCTAAAGGACTATGCAAACCATGAGCAATAAAAATGGATTGTCATAAAATAAAGTCTTAGAAAGTCATAAAAAGAAAGAAGAGGGATTGTGCAAAAATAATGATGAAGTTGAGGGATAGTAATATTCCCATGTTTTCAAGGTCTATGGAGATGTATCAGAGCATGAAATCAAGGCTATTGAAGAGAGGCTTGGATTTATGAAACAGAAACACTAACAGCCTACTATAGATCTCTTGGTGAAGACAACGCAAATTTAGAAGTACTGTCAAACATAGTCAAGGATAGAGTTAAAAGGCATAATCTAAAAAAAATGGTTCAATGGATAGTTTGATAGTGTAGTGGTCTCCAAGAGCATATGAAAATCCATAAGGATCCATTAGAATATCAAGAGACATTGATATGATAGTGTGATAGGTAAAAGAGAAAGGCAATAACCTTCAATAACATAGGGACAATCATATCAGGATTATTGTTCCAATTGTGGGTTCTCTCTTGCTTTGAGTGTTAGGAAAACCTCTTTACAATGCACAATCGATTCAAATGATAAAGGGAAAAACCTATGTTAATGATTTTTTTATGTTTATGGATGGGTTTCAAAAGTCAAGATAGTGGAAAATGGTATAGTGAAATGTCAAGGGGCAACAACTCGATCAAAGAAGAAAGACAATCATGACTTCCTTCAAGAGTTTGAATACAAAAATAGGGTCTATTTTCCATTTAAGAGAATTATCATCAAGAGGGTATATTTTTAGTAGTTCTATGTAGGGTAGGAGAGGGTAGTGATATGGAATTATAACAGTTTCATGCTTGAAATCCTTCACCATAGTTGAGATGTGAAGTTGAGGAATTCATATAGATGAAACAATGCATCATTTAATAGCCTAACAACTTCTCCTATGCAATGACGGTAAAGACCTAGTCATCTGTTAGTCAACCCTAAATATCTATTATCATGCAATGTGTGTAATGAGTTCTCACAAGTTGAGTGGTCTTCATGCTTAGTTATCATGTGCTTACAAGCAATTTTGGCCTATTCTAGAAGCCTACATGGGTGTAGTTGGAGTTAAGAGAAATTAGAGGCTTAAAAATAAGGAATTTTGGGCAAATATAACAATTCTAGTTGAGTTTAGGACCCAACATGGGTCAAGTATCAGTCAAGGAAAGTTTTCAGCCTACAAACAATCAGTTAGGAGTAGTTCTAAGGCCTTTTGTGGAATTTTCTCTCTTGTACGACCAAAAGGATATTAATCATGCAAGTTGGAGGAGATTTAAAGAAAAGAAGACAATCAGTTCATCATTATTCTTTACTTTGAGTTAGGAAATAAGCTTCTCTTCTATAAAGCTTCTTCCATTCTTCCTTTCTCAACTAGTTCTTTCTTTCTACTTGAATTCATAGCAAGTGAAGAGCATTGCAACTCAGATTTTATTAGAGTATTTTCAATATTTTAACATAATTTTTAGTTGTAACAACAAATATTTCTTTCAAGTTCAATAAAAAGAGGCAGTTCTTTCTCAAACATCTTCTATTTTAAGCATGGAAAATGAATGATTTGATGTATTTATTTTGTTTTCCTTTATAAGACCTTTAAATATGTTTCATTTATGCACTGTGGAAGCAAAAGAATATGTGTTAAATATAGGTTACGAGTTGTGTTAGTGTGTTACAATATTTAGGGTTGTGAAACTTGTTTTCCTTCAAACAAAGGTTGAACACAGACCTTCTCATAAAACACTTATGTATTTCATGGTTATTTTTGAGTTATGAACAAACAAACCTCTTTGTTTGCATTTGATTGTGAGTTTAGAACAACTAATAGAGTTTAAAATTTGGTGCATCACATCCTAGTAGCTGTAGAGTTTCATTTTCAAAGAAGTCTCTTCCCCTTTTCCAAATCAAGCAATAGTTGTAGGAGGTTTTCAAAGGGAACCAACCCACAATATGGAGGTTCATCCCCTAAGGATGTCCCTATATTGCAAATGATTTCCAAGCTTTAAAGCTTAGCATTTGGGGTGCAATCCTTTGTGACAACAATAATCACAAAAACAAAATGACAAGGCTTGATGATGACTTTGAGGGAAAAGAAAGGGGGACAAAAGGTTTGAACGTGGCACCAATAGAGAGATAAACCAACAATAATGATTCACAAGTGGTCAAAGAGGGGGAAATGAAGATTCATATCAAAAATATAAGACACCAAAGCCAAGTTAGAAGAGCTCATGGGATGGGGAAAGTGGAAAAGAGGTGAGACAAACATCTAGAAAGGAGGAGGCATACAAGATTGTAAGGACAAAGAAAATTGGTGAGAGTGAAGGAATACCACCCAAAATCAAATATTGTGATAAAAAACTATCTAATCTACTAGATATGAGATTCCAACTCTTTGGAGGGATGTCTGAAGGAAAAAAATAAAGACTAGATACCAATGGAAGGGCCTATAGTGGAAGAAAGGAAAGACATAAATCAAGAAGAGGAGTGTGAATTTGAGGAGGATAAGGAAGAAATAGTATAAGAAATAATCATAGAACATCCCAATTTGAATTGATGAATTTGAAGCTCGGAGAAAAGGGTGGAAGGGGAGGGAAATTGATAGGGAGAAGTTAAAAATTATAGGGAATGCTAAGGGTCAAAGAAAATTAAGGTCAAACAAGGGGATCACCCTTCCTGGGTTGCCATGCGGTCTATAACATGGAATCTTATGGGCCTTAATGTCTCTAACAAAAGGTTCCTGATCAAGCACCAAATTGGTCAAGAAAGGGATGACCTAATATTCTTGCAAGAGACTAAATTGAATAAAGAGGAGATAAAAACCTATTGTCTAAATGGAGACAATGGAAGGGAATTTTTGAGGAGGCTCAGGGTGCATCCAAAGGACTAGGAAGATTATGGAACTCAAAATGAATGATAGTGGAAAATTCGATGATTAAATAATCTGCGTAGATGGTCAAGGTTAGCACCAGCTATATATCATAAGAAATTTTTGTGTTTAATTCTTATGGCCCTAAAAGGATAGCGAAGAAATAGGAGACCTAGACACAAATCACATACATTATACAAAATCTAGATAGGGAAAAGGTTGTGGTGTTCAAGGACTTCAATACATCCTTAAATAACTTAGAGATTCATGGAGGCTTGGATCACTTGACTCAAGTTCAAGAAGATTTAAAAGATTTGTGAGTGACAATAAGACATAGGATATTGTTTCAAAAAATGGTACTTATACTTGGACCAAAAGGAGGAAAGGATTCATGAGTATTTCAAAAAGACTAGACAAATTCCTGCTAGTGGTGAATGGGAAAATATTCCAACATGATTCGATAATTCTTTCCCTTTCTATGTGAGATCATTACCCAGTGATGCTCAAATTATTGAAAAAAGCAAACCTGAAGAGATGTCCCTTTAAATTTAAAAACATGTGGCTTAGAGATCAATATTTTAAGAAGAATATGGTAGAGTGGTGGTATAAGACACCCAAAATAGTTGGATCTAAGATTTTCTATTTCACAAAAAGAACTACACACATCAAAACTCCATTAAAAGAATGGAACATAGTACATTTCAATAATATCTTTGTAGAAAAAAATGGCTTGAATAACACATTGCATAGATGAATGAAAATGTGACCCAAAATAGAATGAATTCAAATGTATGAAAAAGAGAGGGATTTAATGAAGGAGTGCTTTGAAATATTTATGAGAGAAGAAATATTTTCAAAATAAAAGTCAAGAGAAACTTGATTAAAAGAAGGTGATAAGAATATGAAATACTCTCACAATACAAAAAGCCAAAAGATGTAGATTTTTTTTTTTAAATAACTAGTTTAGAAGGTATCAATTTAAAAACAACAAAAGAAGTGAACAAAGAAGCACTAAAATATTTTGAACTTTCTAAATGGTCCACCCACAAAAATGACTAATGCAAGAGCAAATATTCCAGAAAATATCCCAAAATTAATTAATTCAGGCCAACATGACAGACTATTTATGGAAGTTACAAAAGAGGAAGTCAAGATAACCACCTCTTAATTAGGCTAGAATAACCCTTGGCCTAGATGGTTTTCCCGCTAGTTTCTTTTAGAAATTTTAGAACATTGTTGGAGATGAACTAACCAGGGAAATTGAAGAATCATGAAAGAAGACTACTATGCTGGGGGATATCAATAATACATTTTTTTATCACTAATCCCAAGAGGAATAAGGTTGTGACAATGAAGGATTATAAACCCATTTCACTATGCAACACAATATATAAAATTATGACAAATATAATGACCAATATTTTGAAGGAAGTGTTAGCATACATCATTTCAGAAGAAAAAAGTGGATTCACACCTAGAAGATCCATAGTGGAAGGAATAATCCTAGCACATGAATCCATACATACTGTGAGAAAAGCCAAGATTGAATGTATGATAATCAAATTGGATATTTAATAAGAAAGGCATATGATCAGGTGGATCAAGAATTTTTACTAGAGGTCTTGGAGAGACCTTAAACTGTCTACCCTCTACCCTATACCCTAAACCCTCAAACCTCAATTCTCAACCCTCAACCCTTAATCCCTCAGTCCTCAGTCCTCAACCATCAAACCCTAAACCCTCAACCCTGATACCCTCTACCCTATACATTGGACCCTCAACCCTAATCCTTCAACCATATGTACGCTCAACCCTAATCCCTCAACCCTATACCCTCAACCCAATACCCTAATCCCTCAACCCTATAGGCCGTCAAACCTATACCCTCAATTCTCAACCCTCTAACCTATACATTGGATCTTCAACCCTCATATATCTTTGTCCCTCCCTCCTATTCTATCCTTCTCTCTATCTCACTTCTCCATCCATCTCTCCATAAATCCATCCCTCCCTCTCTACCCTAATCCCTCAAACCTAAACCCTCAACCCTCGGCCCTTAAATACTAAACCATTAAACCCTCTACCCTTCACCCTAAACCCAATACTCTCTACCATCAACCCTAATCCCTCAACCCTTAAACACTTAAACCTAAGAAAAATCTCTACCCTAATCCCTATACCCTCAACCCTTAATCCCTCAACCCTCTACCCTGAAACCTAAAACCTAAAACCTATACCCTCAAAACCTAAACCCTCTACCCTCAACCCTCAACCCTAAACCCTCAACCCTTAAACCCTAAACCCTTAAACCTTATACCCTCTACCATATACCCTCAACCCTAATCCCTCAACCCAATACCATAAACTATCAACCCTATAGGTCCTCAACCCTATACCCTGAATTCTCAACCCTCAACCCTCCACCCTCTATATCTCTCCAACTCCATCCCTCTCTCTCTCTCTCAATTATCTCCCTCCTACCCCCTATCCCTCTCTCAAGCCTCTCTCTCTCTCTCACTCCTATCTCTCTCTTCTCTACCCTTAACCCTCTACCCTCTACCCTCTACCCTCTACCCTCTACCCTCTACCCTTAACACTTAAATCCTCTACCCTCTACCCTTAAACTCTTAAACCCTCTAGCCTCTACCCTAAACCCTAAATCCTCTACCCTGAACCCTTAAACCCTCTACCCAAAACCCTTAATCTCTCTACCCTCAAACCTAAAACCTAAAGCCTATACCCTCAAACCCTAAACCCTCAACCCTAAGACCTTGGACCCTCTACCCTCAACCCTCAACCCTTAATCCTTCTATCCTTAAATCGTCAACCCTCTACCCTCAACCCTAAACCCTCTACCCTCAACCCTAAACCCTTAAATCTTAAACCAATAAAGCTTCCACCCTCTACCCTCAACCCTAATCCCTCAAGCCTCAACCCAATACCCTAAACCGTCAACCCTATAGGTCCTCAACCCTATACCCTCAATCCTCAACCCTCTACCCTCTACCCTCTACCCTCTATATCTCTCCCACTCCCCCCCTCTCTATATATCTTAATTGTATCGCTCCTACCCCCTCTCCCTCTCTCAAGTCTCTCTCACTCACTGAATCCTATCTCTCTACCCTCTACCCTTAACCCTCTACCCTCTACCCTTAACACTTAAATCCTTTACCCTCTACCCTTAAACCCTTAAACCCTCTACCCTCTACCCTAAACGCTAAACCCTCTACCCTTAACCCTAAACCCTCAACCCTAAACCATTAAACCATAAACCCTTAAACCCTCTACCCTCAACCCTCTACCCTTAATCCCTCTACCCTTAAACCCTCAACCCTAAAACATTAAACCCTCTACCTTCTACCCTCTACCCACAACCATTAATCTTTCTACCCTTAAACCTTCAACCCTCTACCCTCAACCCTAAACCCTAAAACCTATACCCTCAAACCCTAAACCCTCAACCCTAAACCCTCAATCCTAAACCCTTAAACCCTAAACCCTTAAACCTTCTACCCTCTACCCTCAACCCTAATCCCTCAACCCTATACCCTCAACCCAATACCCTAAACCATCAAACCTATAGGTCCTCAACCCTATACCCTCTACCCTCTATATCTCTCCCACTCCCTCCCACTCCCAATTCTCTCCCTCCTACCCCCTCTCCCTCTCTTAAGTCTCTCTCTCTCTCACTCACTCGCTATCTCCTTCTATCTCTCTCCCCTCTATGCTTAACCCTCTACCCTTAACACTTAAATCCTCTACCCTCTACCCTTAAACCCTAAAACCCTCTACCCTCTACCCTAAACCATAAACCCTCTACCCTAAACCCTAAACCCTAAACCCTAAACCCTAAACCCTAAACCCTCAACCCTAAACTCTAAAAACTATACCCTCAAACCCTAAACCCTCAACCCTAAGCCCTTAAACCCTCTACCCTCTACCCTCAACCCACAACCCTTAATCTATCTACCCTTAAACCCTCAAACCTCTACCCTCAACCCTAAACCATAAAAACTATACCCTCAAACCTTAAACCCTCTACCATCAACCCTAAACCCTTAAAACTTCTACCCTCTACCCTCAACCCTAATCCATCAATCCTATACCCTCAACCCAATACCCTAATCCCTCAACCCTATGCTCTCAATTCTCAACCCTCTACCCATACATTGGATCCTCAACCCTCATATATCTTTTTCCCTCCCTCCTCTTCTCTCCTCTTTATCTTACTTATCCATCCATCTCTCCCTCCCTCCATTCCTCCCTCTCTACCCTAATCCCTCAATCATATACCCTCAACCCTTAAACCCTTAAATACTCAAACCTAAACCCAAAACCTTAAACCTAAACCCTTAAACCCTCTACCCTCAACTCTAATCCCTCAACCCTTAAACCCTTAAACCCACTTAGTAAACTCTCTACCTTAATTCCTCAACCCTCTTGACCCTTAATCCCTTAATGCTCAACCCTAATCCCCCAACCCTATACCCTCAATCCTCTACCCTCAACCTTAAAACCTCAACCCTCAACCCTTAAACCCTAAACCCTTAAACCTTGTACCCTCTACCTTATAAATTAAACCCTCAACCCTCAATTCTCAACCCTCAACCCTCAAACCCTAAACTCTCAACCTCGATACCCTCTACCCTATACATTGGACCCTCAACCCTAATCCTTCAACCATATGTACCCTCAACCCTAATCCATCAATCCTATACCCTCAACCCAATACCCTAAACCATCAACCCTATAGGTCCTCAACCCTATACCCTCAATTCTCAACCCTCTACCCTATACATTGGATCCTCAAACCTCATATATCTTTGTACCTCCCTCCCTCCTCTTCTCTGCTTCTCTCTATCTCACTTATCCCTCCATATATACATCCATCCATCCATCCATCTCTACCCTAATCTCTCAACTGTATACCCTGAACCCTTAAACCTTTAAACACTCAACCCTAAGCCCTAAACCATTAAACCCTCTACCCTCTACCCTCAACACAATACCCTTTACTCTCAACCCTAATCCCTCAACCCTCTTGACCCTTAATCCATCAACCCTCAACCCTCAAACCTCAACCCTTAAACCCTAATCCCTCAACCTCTATACCCTATACCCTATACATTGTACCCTCAACCCCAATCCCCCAACCCTATACCCTCAATCCTCTACCCTCAACCTTAAACCCTCAACCCATAACCCTTAATCCTTAAACCCTCTACCCTCTACCCTATACATTAAACCCTCAACCCTCAACCATCAACCCTTAATCCCTCAATCCTCAACCCTCAAACCCTAAACCCTAAACCCTCAACCCTGATACCCTCTACCCTGTACATTGGACCCTCAACCCTAATCCTTCAACCATATGTACCTTCAACCCTAATCCCTCAACCCTATACCCTCAACCCAATACCCTAATCCATCAACCCTATAGGTCATCAACCCTATACCCTCAATTCTCAACCTTCATATATCTTTGTCCCTCCCTCTTCTTCTCTCCTCTCTATCTCACTTCTCCCTCCATCTCTCTATCCATCCATCCATCCCTCTCTACACTAATCCCTAAACCCTAAACCCTCAAACCTTAAACCCTTAAACACTCAACCCTAAACCCTCAACCCTCAACCCTTAAACCCTAAACCCTAAACCCTTAAACCCTCTACCCTCTACCCTCAAAATACCCTCTACCCTCAACCCTAATCCCTCAAACCTTAAACCCTTAAACCCAAGAAAACTCTCTACCCTAATCCCTAAACCTTCAACCCTTAATCCCTCAACCCTTAAACCCCCAACCCTAGTATACCCTCTACCCTCTACCCTCAACCCT